>OZ007569.1:65049479-65296979 GCA_963931925.1 Onchidella celtica
AAAATAACAAGAATGATAACAGCAAAAATAACCTGAACAACCACAGCAATAATAACAAGAGTGACAACAGCTGTTGTAACTGTCACAAGGCGACGTGCTATAACAATGTCTCTATTCTTCAAGGGAAAGATTCATGGTCACACAAGCAGTCCTACGTGTATAAACAGGAAGACTGGCATTAAACCGCAGAACAGAAAGAAAGGTCATGTATTTTGCTGTTGCTGAATCCGCTCCAGCTGAGAAAATGGAACCATGATAAAACAGCAACTAGAGCCCCACAAATCCGAAAATGAATGGTAATTTCCGCTCAACATGGAAGAACCGACGCATGGTTTAGACAGAAGTCACATAAAACCAATCAATCAATCAATCAATCAATCAATCAACCAATCAGCCAGCCAGCCAGCCTGTCTACCTGCCTGCCTGTTTGTCTGTCTCTCCGTCCGTCCATCCATCCATTAGTCCGCCCGTCCATCCATCCACACCCCCCCCCCACCGTCCGTCCGTCCGTTCGTCCACCCATCCACCCATAAGTATGACCACCCATTCATGCATGCAGTTAGCTTACAGCGGGTGTTGGTGGTTAGATGAAAGAATACAAACGGCAATAACAACCATTTGCAGCAACTTTGAACAAAGAATCCAGGGACTGGTGAAGTGCAGCGGTGTTAATTTTACAGACAGATCCACTAATTGTCTTTACTGTGCATAGAAAGGCTCCGGCTGATATGAAGTCTCAGTGTCAACACTCAGCAATGGTGAAACACAAGTGCTTGAGTCATAAAAATCTGTCTTCCTCTTTCCAAGAAGACTTATGTATTTCATTGGTTAAAACATTTTGCTGGCTGGAGGTTAAATATTTCTAAGAAGAGATATTGTAAATAAGTGTGTTCCTCAGCTCCCTCTTCTATTATCAGTTCACACAATCATAACGTTCGCCTGGTCGGTGACAGGGGTCGCTTCAGATAGATGTCCCTCCAGCCTACAAGACAGAGCGACGTTCACGCAACGTTTTGTGCGAGGCTTCCTTTTCCGTATTGGCACGGATTGACTTCCGGGACACTTAAGTTTTAATTGCTCAGAAACCTAATTGGCAGAGCAACAAAGTATGGCTATGTTATGCGTTCTTAAAACAATATCATCTACAATAGCACAGACTGTCGCCAGTGAGTTGATCCTTATCACGCTCGCCATGTCTATTTAAATCAACTATAGCATAATAATAGCCTGCCTGCTATTCGCCAGTACAGCACAAAACATTTGCCAGGTAGTCACGGCCAACACAGATCCCATGTTTACGAATTATTATTATTATTATTATCAGTTTACATCCATCGGCATCTTTATCGTAATGGAACAAAACTGTCATCGAATTACAATAACGTGTAGGCTATTATCATATGCAACAGCATCATCACCAACAAAAATAACAACGATGACGACAACAACGAACGTTTCAATAGAAACACCACTATAGCCGAATATCTAGATTGAAACAAAGTACGAAACATTAATTATAAATATATCTATAAGCAGAAAGTGAAAGAATGTAACACTTCATTTTAAAAACACTGTCATTGCAAGTGACCGGCGGCGAGTATAAGTAATCAACATCTAAAGTTACAGTCCTGTAAAACAGCATTTACAAATAAAGAAAAATAATGCATAAATGCCTGACCAAAAAGTGCACTCTAATTCTGCAGAAATGTCCCCTTAAACATTATTTTTCAGTACTCCTCATGGATTCTACCGCCTGGTGTTACTTTGAGAAACGTGCGCGTGTTTGGGTACAAATGCATACACAAAATAATATCCACAACAAATCGATTTCGGCCGTGTCAACAGTTTTTCAAGGCAACATCGAAAATACTTGACAGAAATACGAAAGAAATGTAAAATGCAAGAAATACTGACCTGTTCTCTTGTTCTCTCACTCAGATAAACATCATAATAACTCTTGTTGTCACATCCTCTTGCTAAGAAATCCCTACATTTAAAGAGACTAGCTGCTTGAATGGAAATTCATGTTATAACATGCCCATCTTCAATGACCTCGTCAAGGCTCTTCGACGTCATCTCGGCCATGATTGGCTGGTTGCTCGAGACTGTGTCACGCCCATTCGCGAGCTGCCAGCCGTGTAGCGATCGTGTTCTCTCGCAGATTTCGCTGTCTTTATCTTTCAAGACCTAAAGCCTAGTGTAGGATAAAAGCAGTTTAATACCCGACCAGTTACTTTATTTCATGAAGCATGTAAAGCCATCTAAAAAGCAAAATATCAAACCTCTGCAGCATGCTCTCAACGTCAGGTCTATTTTTAGAAGGGGGTTTCCAAAGGGTAGAAAGTGTGTCAGGTCAAAGGTTCTGTTTCAGGCTGCACTCGCCTCTTTTAACGCCTCAAATTTCCCCGTGTGACGAATATGACAACTAAAATGTTACAATGTAAGTTAGAACATCTTGACTCCACCTCAAAGGGCCACGACAAAGAAGTTTCCAACCCTTTGCAGTGAAGAAATAAATGCATTTTCTTCCGCCAGTGGTGAACTTTATAGGTCACGATCCGCTGTGTAGCAAAATAAATCAGAGTTGTGTCCCCTACCTTCTTGTAGGCATGAATATCAATAACAAACAAAAAAAAAGAAAGGTCTGCTGTTTAGTCTTATTTACTCTTATTTGTATTGCGTTTTTTTTTTTTTTTTACTCTTCAGATAGGTACAGTGCCACGGAATTAATGCAGTTGATTGATTTCAGTGATCATCTGGAAGAGAAGTGCAAATTCAATATCAGTTAAAGCTTACAACCTCACTCGTTTATTATGAAGACGAGTGAAGGCAGTGTTAGCACACAATAACAGTTACTATGGGGAGAGACACAGGAAACGTGTGCTGAACTACTGCATGTACTCTTCATATTTTTATTATTTCGTGCACCCGACCTTTGCTCATAAGAGACTTGTCTTAAGTTAGGGGCTTAGTATTATACAAAATTAAAACGACAACTAAAGAACAGTAAAGAAACTATAATACTGACCGATCTTTTAAAGTGCATGGAAATGTACCCTCGTTTGTCAATTGTTTTATTAGTTGGTTATGTGAGGATCAATGGCGCTGCAAAATATTTGGTATGAGGGCACTGTTTGTAGAGAAGATACGCTGGGAAATGGTAAGGCAGGAATGTGCATACATTGTGGATGGGGTGGGGAGGAAGGGGGCGGGAGGGGGGGGGGCGACATGCGTGGAAGTGCAGAGTGAATCAGAAAACAACACAGAAATGTATTGATGAGGGGATTTACACGGCGCTGGATTTGAATGGGCTGAAGGGTGGTGTAAACCGGCAGGGAGATGTGTGTGGAATTTAGAGTGGGATGGGAAGGTGGGTGGTGGGTGGTGGGCTGATGTTTAATGAATGGCGGAGAGGAGGAGATGCATAGTTTAGAGTGGAGGGATCGATTATGTGTTACGTGGAACGAATAGTAGAAAATGTGTTATGAAAGAAGTAAATGGGAGAAGATGTGTTTTGTGGGACAGAGATAGGAACATGTATGCATTTCTTGAACGTACTCACGTTTAAATTTTCTGAGCTACATTTGAATATTCTGCATTCATAAAATGGTAAAAACTGAAGTTGATTAATCCAGTTGATCGTTGCAATTTTTGCTGAATATTTTCATTTTTGTTCTCGATGGGTTGAATGATTTTAAATTGTTAACTTGAAAGAAATCCATTTGTATCAGAATCTAGTAAATTAATTTAAATTTGCAAATGGAAAAATGCAATCCTTTCCCTTGCTTTTATATTATTCTTTTATTCTTCCGAGGCTAATTATACGACTAAGAACAAAGATTTTTTTCTTTTGTTGTTTTGTTTTTGTTTAAGGGGTTACCATAGCTGTAAAGCTCCCAAATTTCAAGGAATGTAATGTACTAGAATAAAGATTTTGTCAAATCAGTGCGATGCTATTTTTTTCTTTAATTACATGAAATGTCTCTGAAACTTGGGGGGAAAAAAAGGGAGGGGGTGGGTTTCAGAGTAGGGGAACAAGAGAACGATTAAAGGGTGGGGGGAGGGGGGCAATAACTAAAAAATTATATTGTTGTAATTCGCTTCACTGCTATTGGGTATGTGACATCGGGAGTAAGGCTTCACTCTCACACCATACATTCCCCCACCCCCACCCCCACCCCCACCCCACCCCACCCCCCCCCACCCCAACTCCCTATCCCCACCCATTCTACACTCAATTCAGAAGAGCAATGAAAATTTGACAGCGCAGACAATGAGATAATTATAGCTGAGGTAATTCCATGTCAGCAGGGCGTCATGACCATTATAGCTGTGCAAAATTACACGGTAAATAGACCATACCGTCAGGGAAAGCAGGGGAATTTTGGGGTCTGTGTTTCTTGGAGGATCTCTGCCTTCGGCTTTTGCACCTCTGTTTTTCTTCTACTTGTTTTTTTTTATTTCTTGTTCTTGTGTTTTGTTGTTGTCGTATTTTGTATTATATTTTGTAGACTTACTTGATGTCATAACATTTTTTTTTAATGTTTAAGATTTGGCCTGGACAGCCGGCTCTTCTTGTTTCCAGCTGTCAGTGTATCTTTAACGTATGCAACTTGCACACGAGCCATCCGAGTTTATACGAGAAGACTTAGGTGCTCGAGCCTACCCTACCATAGGATCAGGGACAGGAAATCCAAATTTCCAACACGCGTGCACCGACCTTCGGCATGAGAGTCGAGCACCTTGCCTCTAGATCAGGGGTGCTCAACCAGTCGATCGCGATCTACCGGTCGATCTTCAAGTGCTTGGCAGTCGATCGCGGGATGAATGTAGGACACACCCGCGAGGTATCTTATCTAGTCTAATTATATATTAAGCACTTTCTCCACCTTTGAACGCAAAAGGCTTTTTTATTAGGCCATCTACAGTAACCAAAATTTACATGTTCGTTTCAAATACCGCGGAGGGTGCACGGAAGTTTTTATTATTTTGCTTAGTTTGGTTCTTGAATTTATAGAAAATGCATTGTTTCATCGTGCTGTCAATAGCTCTAATTTTCATCCTCTATCTTGGCTCCATTCTGTTATAGTACCGTGCATGTCATAAAAAGTAACCATATCAAGCGTTCAGTTTGGTGCGTAGTGTCCTGGCGCGCATGAGTTCTGAAGCAAGTCTGCAGATTACTACTTTTATTATAAGAGAGAGAGAGAGAGAGAGAGAGAGAGAGAGAGAGAGAGAGAGAGAGAGAGAGAGAGAGAGAGAGAGAGAGAGAGAGCACATGATTGTTTATTCCGGGCAATGCCCGGTAAGTCGTCTAGTCTAATTATAATTATATTATGCACTTTCTCCACCTTTGAACGCAAAAGGCTTTTTTATTAGGCCATCTACAGTAACCAAATTTTACATGTTCATTTCAAATACCGCGGAGGGTGCACGGAAGTTTTTATTATTTTGCTTAGTTTGGTTCTTGAATTTATAGAAAATGCATTGTTTCATCGTGTTGTCAATAGCTCTAATTTTCATCCTCCATCTTGGCTCCATTCTGTTACGGTACCGTGCATGTCATAAAAAGTAACCACATCAAGCGTTCAGTTCGGTACGTAGTGTCCTGGCGCGCATGAGTTCTGAAGCAAGTCTGCAGATTACTACTTTTTATTATAAGAGAGAGAGAGAGAGAGAGAGAGAGAGAGAGAGAGAGAGAGAGAGAGAGAGAGAGAGAGAGAGAGAGAGAGAGAGAGAGAGAGAGAGAGAGAGAGAGAGAGAGAGCACATGATTGTTGTTGTTTATTCCGGGCAATGCCCGGTACGTCATCTAGTAATTATATATTACGCACTTTCTCCACCTTTGAACGCAAAAGGCTTTTTTATTAGGCCATCTACAGTAACCATATTTTACATGTTCATTTCGAATACCGCGGAGGGTGCACGGAAGTTTTTATTATTTTGCTTAGTTTGGTTCTTGAATTTATAGAAAATGCATTGTTTCATCGTGCTGTCAATAGCTCTAATTTTCATCCTCCATCTTGGCTCCATTCTGTTACGGTACCGTGCATGTCATAAAAAGTAACCACATCAAGCGTTCAGTTCGGTACGTAGTGTCCTGGCGCGCATGAGTTCTGAAGCAAGTCTGCAGATTACTACTTTTTATTATAAGAGAGAGAGAGAGAGAGAGAGAGAGAGAGAGAGAGAGAGAGAGAGAGAGAGAGAGAGAGAGAGAGAGAGAGAGAGAGAGAGAGAGAGAGAGAGAGCACATGATTGTTTATTCCGGGCAATGCCCGGTACGTCATCTAGTAATTATATATTACGCACTTTCTCCACCTTTGAACGCAAAAGGCTTTTTTATTAGGCCATCTACAGTAACCATATTTTACATGTTCATTTCGAATACCGCGGAGGGTGCACGGAAGTTTTTATTATTTTGCTTAGTTTGGTTCTTGAATTTATAGAAAATGCATTGTTTCATCGTGCTGTCAATAGCTCTAATTTTCATCCTCCATCTTGGCTCCATTCTGTTATAGTACTGTGCGTGTCATAAAAAGTAACCGTATCAAGCGTTCAGCATGGTGCGTAGTGTCCTGGCGCGCATGAGTTCTGAAGCAAGACTGCAGATTACGACTTTTATTATAAGAGAGAGAAAGAGCACGGGATTGTTTATTCCGGGCAATGCCCGGTACGTCATCTAGTATATATATATAATTTTATTTGTCTTCATATTTTGGCGGGTCGTTTTTCTTGGATGTGGCGGGTTTGTGTTATTTTTTTTCTTCTTTTGTCCTTGTGAATGTGGCGGATTGAAAATAAAACATGTGGCAGGACGGCAAAAATTTACCTGGCAACACTGAAACCGCCATTATGGGTGCGAGATAATCGACATTTACCGGTATCTACTAATTTCGAGTAGACCAGAGGCCAATCTTGTTTCAGGGCTTCGCCAGACTGGTAGATCTCCAAAGGCTGGGAAATGTAAAAGTTGATCCCATGTCAATAAACTAAAAGTAGATCCTATGTGAATAAAGTTTGAGCACCCCTGCTCTAGATCAATGCGTCCCCACGTTGGTCTAGATGGGAGAGACATGGTAGGAAGGGGGGGGGGGGAGGGGGGAAGCAGACAATTTAAGTGACTTGTTAATATTTTAGCCTTCTCTGGAAACAAATTTTGAACTCGGCAGCTGATAAAGTCTACATCAGTGTTCCTCCCTGTGGGTCGTGGCAATAATTTTGGTGGGGCGTGTTACTTCAGTATGAGACATTGGGACTTTTCGCAGAAATCTTAATTTCAGAGTGTTTTAATTTAACTGTAGAATGATAAACTGTTGTTTGTTTATGTCCTGCTGGTGGTTTCCTTGTTTAGCTGAGATTAAAACATCGAACTTGACAGACGTATCACTTTAATGGCTACGTGCAACCCACCCGGTTATGCTGTATACTTATTTTGCCCGATCGTGGTGGGGAGTACGTTTTGTTGTTGTTTTAATTTAAGTGGGGCCTGGGACAAAAAAAAAAAAGTTGAGAAACACTGATCTACATTAAGCAGTCAGCTTTACCCGGCTGACGCAGTCAAGTTCATCATCCCCCCCTCCCCTATGATTATTATTATTCCCCCATCCCTTCCCCGGCCTCTTAAAAACAAACAACACAAAAAGACATTTGGCCCGAATACAAATAGTCTAGTAGGCTGCTAATCCCGATATATGGATAGCAGGGTCAGCAGTCTACTGGGCTTAGCAACGCTTTTTGTATGTCTCAAGGTCGTATTGTGAAAGTAAAAATAGGCCTGAGTCATGGCAGAAGGCATTACCTAACGGAGTCGATGTTTTTGTCCGTAGAAAAAAAAGGGGGCCAAGGTACCGCCAAACTTTGGTACATTTTAATCACAGGAACATAAAAGATAACAAATGAAACGCATATATCAACCGCTCTGTGCATTGGAAATCGACAAAAACAACTGCCTGGGAATGTTTTTGTGGTGTACCGGTACTCAGGTCTGACACCTTCTTTGACAAGAACAAACAACGATGGATATTATAGTTTCACACTCGCAAGATTAAAAAAAAATAATTAAAGAGACTGGTGAAAAGTGGGAAAAAAGATTCCAGACACCCATACGAATCATATTGGAAAAACAAACATCGATAGTGGATAATGTATAATTTTTCATGGAAGTTTGTGTGTTTTGACCGTGTCGACATGTCTGAGAGAGTTTGCTAGACTTTGGTTAAATAGTCGCCCTTCCTTTTATATCTCATCTTAATTTTGCTTTGATTATGGTTCTTGGTGCTGCCAGAATTCTCCATGTCCCATCCGCCCGTCTTTCATCTTTTATTTTTTAATTTTTTTATTTAGCTGAACTTCAAAACCTGAATTGTACATTGTCTTAGTGTCACTGAACACCTCCACTGAACACACACACACCCCCCCCCCCCCGCCAACCCGGCCACGTTCTCCTCTCTCCATCTTCAATAAAAATATCGTTACTGATTTTTTTATTTTTTATTATTACCTAAATTAGTTTGCTTTACAAAACCATTGGTGGACTTTAAGTCTCGGCCATAATAAAACGAAACCACTTACCTTAAAAATGACCCTTTCATTAAAAATTCATATTTCATTAATGAACAGTTACTTACTCGAAAAAAAAAGTTTCAGTAGCGAAGTTCAGTGTGGCACAATATCAAAATGAATTTGCTGATTGTTTTCAACGGTTTGATCTTTTGAAATTACGCATTCTTTTTGGTTGAAAATAGCTGTCAATAGCTCTAATTTTCATCCTCCATCTTGGCTCCATTCTGTTATAGTACCGTGCGTGTCATAAAAAGTAACCGTATCAAGCGTTCAGCATGGTGCGTAGTGTCCTGGCGCGCATGAGTTCTGAAGCAAGACTGCAGATTACGACTTTTATTATAAGAGAGAGAGAGAGAGCATTAATTTAAGCTCCCGTCAGAAGCACAGAACAGGACATGTGTTGTTGTTTTTTAGTTGAAAAAATATTACTGAGAAAACTACCGTGGGGAGGAAGTTAAAAATATCTCCTTTCATTTCCCTGTACATTATACAACTCTGTCACCTGACAAACGCTGTGCCACAGCTGATTTCATAATGACGGGCCTATTTACTTAAAGCTTTTTATGTTCAACATTTCACAACACACCGGTGGCTAGTCATATTCATAAAAATATAACTATGTACAAAGCAAACAGTTGGTGCATTCTCATTTCTTTTATACAAAGTGTTTCGTAAAGAATGAGTCAACAGATTCTGGTGACGTTAAACCGACCCACTTGATCCTTTTCCTGCGATTATTTTCGCCGGTTCCGCAAACAAAAAATAATGTTACACTGGCGTCATGAAAATTGTCATGTACTCTCTTATTTTGTGCTCAGTTACTATTTTGAGTAAAAGCAGTTTTAAAAATCAGTGAAAGGCAAGTTCTGCGGGGTCAAGTAAATTCAACCCGTTGTTTAATATTGTTTTGCTTTTGTTAAACACTCAGATATCTTTTCTCGCACTGGGGGCGAGTTGTGGAATAATCCTTGTTTTTTTTTAAATAGTAAAATACATGATATTTTTTTTAATGTATGGGGAAATTTCTAAATAGTTGTGGCCCAGAGGCAACCAAAATATTTCATAATAATTTTGCAAAGATCAGTTTTATAAGGCCAAAGACAAACAAGGAAACAACAACAACAAGAGCAACAACTGCGTTAAAACGACGCAATTTGACATCCCCCCCCCCACCCCCCATTGCCACCCATTGCCAAATAATAAATTATTATATTCAGCCATAAAGAAAATATGTCACAGTTCGCCTCGATAAACCTCGATAGTGTCTCCCCGATAGATCTGCCTGTCGTCAGTCAAATGTATCAAGGAAGTTGAACGTCTCTCTCGCCGCCCTCTATGCATATATTATGATATTATGATTATTGGCAACGCGCTTATCACGTGGCATGCCCAGGTGTTACGTCTCTTTGAAAACCATCGCCTTTGAAAAAAAAAGAAAGAAAATCTTTTCATTTGGGGACGCGCGCGTTTTCATATCTATAAATATGGCTTACGTACTGGCATGCGCCATGGGGTTTGCCGGGTGACACTTAACCCCGAAGTCTCCAAATTTCTTTTTGCTCCTACACCTGATAGAGAATATTGGGATTTCTTTTTTCTACGTAAAAAAAAATTAAATTGGAATGGAATATCCCTGCCGATCTTGAACCACCTCCTCCCCCAATTTTATTTGTATTTTGTATTTGTATAACTCTTTTAATTCCATTTGGGAAAGTTGCCTTTGTGCCATTGCACCCCAGTTACAACTGGAGCAGAAGTTATAATCTGCACAAACACGCACATACGCAGTCACACACAGACACAGGCGTACGTACACAAGCGCATATGGAATAAGGGAAAAGCGCTTTATAAGTTATCTCAGTTGTATTAGATAATTTCTTTTCCTTGTTCCACGAGCAGGTACCGTATCGGAATCAACATAAATTTACACTTCATCTTACCACAGTTTAACTGAAAGAAACTTCCACGTCGTTACTGCCCGGAGATCGGCACTCTTTTGTACACGGTTGGCTGCAAAATGCTTCGAGCACTATGATTCATCCAGAGACTTACACTCCGTGTCACCATGATCCGTTAAAGCTTTAGTTCAGTATAATTGTGATTTATCTTGTGGTTGACATGCACAAAATGTGTAAAAACGTACGAGAGAACACAAGACAGTGCTATTATTGTGATGACATGCAAAGCGTGACTGTCTTCGTACTCGTAATAAACGCCTTTTCGAGGTCCAGCCATTGACATCAGGGAAGGAGGGACAGGCAGAAAACTCAGGGTGTGGAACCAAATGTATAATGAAGCACCGTTGAGAGATCTTTTTACCGTTATGGACTCCAGTCGACTTCGTCTCGACATATTTGATCAAAGCTAACCGTCCTGGACACAATTCTAAGTAGCTTGAAACAAAACTACACTAAACTGAAAATACTTTTTTCCCCTAAAAAAATACGAGTAGACCTAATATAAATTTAATTCGTTGTCACCTGTCACCTGTCGGCTTCATTGTCATCGATGTTAGCTGCTACAGTGGATGTCACGACAAAATCTCCTCCACCCAATCCTGTCCTTAGCTTTCCTAGTTAGTTCACTTATTTCCAGCTGGCTGACTTTCTTGATGTTATCGTGATATGTAATGGGTGGTCTTCCTTGTTTTCTCTTTGTTTCTGTCTTTCCTTGAAGGATTGATATCATAAGGGCCGTGCTTTTGTTTCGGGCCGCGTGGCCGATGTATGCAAGTCTTCTTTTATTTATTTCAGGTGTTATTCTTCTGGTGGTGCCAAGCTGTTCTAAGATGCTTGTATTTGTTCTCCTTTCTGTCCAACTTATTCTGAGTAGCCTTCTGTAAAGCCACATTTCAGCTGCCTCCAATCTTGTTATGTCTGCCTTTTTGAGTGTCCAGGCTTCACAACCATATAGTAGGACTGGCCAGATCAAGCACTTAAGTATGTTCACTTTGAGGTCCGTTGGTGTGCCTCTATCCTTCCAAATGTTGTTTAGGTGCATAAAGGTCATTAAACAACCCGGCCAACTCACCATGGTTTTCGAGATAGTAGTAAATTAATGTGTTACTTTTATTTCACACATTTGTAATATTGTCAATTATAACGGTGAAAATGGAACACTGTCTGGGTGTTTTATAATCAGTAGCTAGATAACGTTGACCACTGGTCAAATGACCTACTGACCAATCGATCTACTAAGATTTGACCTCGCACCTGATCATCGCATCCGTGGAAGTTATTGCTTTGTCTTACCGAATTTATTGGCTCTGTCTGTTTGTCTGTCTGATTTGCTCTGTCGATTGTCTGTTGCCTGTTTATCTGTCTCTATCATTCTCTCACCCTCTCTCTCCTTCGGTCTATCATCTTATCCCCAATTAACTCGTCGTTAAAACTGATTCCCCGACCATGATAAATTTGCCCATTCAATGTTTGCCGATTCAAAAATATGTAATCTATTTTTGGATTACATTTAGCCTTTGTGTGGCCTCCCGCGAATTTCGAGTCACCACGTGGCCTGTTTAACGTTTTCGGCGCCACAGTTCTCAACTCTGGCGATTACTTAACTCTTTTTAAAGTTAGTGAAGGCAACCTGCCATGCCGAATTTCTCTATAAATACTAATATTTCTTCTTTGTTCTTGAATTGGGGTGGGAAGGGAGTGGAAAGGGGGGGGGGGGGAACTAAAAGCGTCGTGACTTCCTTGAAAAACGAACTCTCGGAAGATCGAGACTCCGGGAGGTCTTCAGAAGAGGAGAGCCTCCGTGGTAGACAAGTGCTTCGATCTTGGCTTATGTGCACTCTAGGGGGTCCCGGCTACGAGCCACACCCAGGCTTCACTAGCTATTGCACAATCTTTCGGGTGCTAGTAAGTCGCGCTCCAACCTGGGGGAGTCTTCTTAGTCACCCAATGCGCTAGATCCCAGACTTAGGCTATTTATGCTGGACTGTACTGTAATCATGCCCCCAATGACGTGGGAAGACGATGTATATTTGGCTTCTTACAGTAAATGTGGCGTTTAAACTTTAATCTGCCTTTTACTTTTTTGTTTGTTGCTTTGGCCGATCTCACTGTCACTTCTCTCTCTCTCTCCCCCCCCCCCCCCCGCCTAAAAAAGAATAGCGTTCCTTTTGAGTCAAGGACTGCATGGCCCACTAATTAGACTCACCAGATCTGGAACAATGTTTCCTTGAAGCTCAAACAAACAAAAAAATATCGAAAACATCAGCATGCCATCAAGAAAGTGGCAAGACTGACAAGATTTACTACAGACGGTCTTGAAATTAATGAAAGAAAAATCACAGAAACCCGTCAGTAGGTTATCTCGGGCAAGTCTGGGTACCGAACCTGAAATTATCGATTATTTTTCTGTGGACAGAATACAAAAAAACTTTGTGCATAACTATTTGTAAAGAGCAAAGTCCAAACTGAGGGAAAGTTGAGACAATTAATAACTGATTTGCACTACTTGTTCTGATGGACGCCATTTCGGGAAATCCAATTGTCGCAGAAGTATTCGTGTGCACAGAGATTGTGTTAGATTAATTGTGGAAATTACGTCACGAGCTTGGTGCACGTTTGCTCTTTTTTTTCTCTTTTTGTTGACAAGACTAAGAACTTGTGCACCGAGATGGTTGAAGATCAAGTTGAATCAATGGAATAGATTGTTCTCGATCAAAGACTGGAAATGGCGAAAGGCTAAGCTTTGTTGATTTAACGAGCTATAAACTGTCACAATGCGTCACAGCAGCTGAGATGACATGGTTGAATTGTCATAAAAATCTGTATTTTTAACCATTTCCATGTACACCGTCATCACACAATAATTGAGCAAGGGTGTGAACATGTAAGCATCTAAAACTTCGTGACCTTGTGACAAAAAATTATGAAATTTTGTGCACTGCATCAACTTTTGACGATAAATTACGTGGACAGATTCATTTGGGAATTCAGTTTTTAATACGATTTATTTACTCGTTTTTTTTTTTCAGCAGCAAAAAAAAGGGAAACATTTCGTTGAGTAGAATGGAAAAGTATAATAGGACATTTCATTGCGACTCTGTGACTACCGTTAATTCAAGGAAAGGCACTTTAGCTGGTACTTTCTAAATTTGTGAATGTGATTTAAAATCGAACTGAACATAAACAAAGAAACAAACCCGAGTGATTTTTTTGTTTTTGTTTGTTAAACGGTTTTACTTGGCAATGAAATAAATCTTATGGTGGCACTTATTTTTTGCCCCTGAGCCAAGAATGTAAGTGACAACTACAACCGCTACCACAACAATTATGATAAAAACAGCAGCAATCCCACCAGCAGCATGTCGTTACACAAAGAAACCAAGATAAGTTATCTTTCTGTGGAATCTGATAACACACTGCGGTCTCATTGTCACGCTGGACCTTATCAAAAGAAGTATCTGTATGGCTGAAAATGCTTAAGTTCAAATCAAAGTCCTCAGAGATATTCTGCGCAGTTTCCATAGAAAGTTAATTTTAGTGCACTGTATTAGGATAAAGGCAAATTAATATTAAAAAGTAAAAATAAATATGCAAAAGAATTTTCCAAGAAAAAAAATAAACGACACCCATAGATTGCTGGTATGCAATCTGAGCAATATAGAATATAAGGGTTGGTGGTAACTGTGCTAATTTTGCCTGAATTTTTAATTACCTCTCTGTCTACATCCATATCCAGGACGTACGGAAAAGGTTAATGAGGAGCGCAACAAACCTGGCACAGACGGTACAGATGTCGCAATGAGCGAATGCTGACATGGGACAACGCTGACAGATTTTCAGAAACATGATTTAAAATAGGACCCCTCTTCAGTACAGTTCAGCTTGAACAATGTTCTCTAGTCTTGCATTGTGTTACATGACTAGCGGGTACAGCTACATATTGTAGTAGTCCCGATCCGATTTGTGAGACCGTCAAATCGTATTAATATTAGCCTTCAGCGGTACCAAAAACAAAAAACAATGTATGCTGGCTGAACAACCCAACAAAATAACTACATGAATCATCACTAATACCATCATCATCATCATCATCGCCACCACCACCACCACCACCACCACCACCACCATCATCATCATCATCGTCATCAACAACAAAAACAGCAACAACAACAACAAGAACTACTACTATTACTATTGCTCATCTATCAGTACCACTGTTACAGGTACAACGTTTACCCTTCCTACTGCCATACAGTACCACAAAATAATAATACAGTTATTTCTACCACTACTGCTCTTGCTCCAGCTACCATCCCAGTTATCACTACCACTACAACTAGTCCTACAAATATAACTACTGTCCTTCGCCACCATCGCCACTGTAATCCCATGCCAGTGATAAGGTCCAATAAACAGAAAAAAAACAAAACAATGCAGAAGCCATCAGACAAACAGACAGACAGACTCTCAGAGGTCAGCCCATGGCAACGCGTTCAGTTATTCTCAGAGAGGTTTGGTGATCTTGTCCACAGCATCCTCTCCGCTATTTTTTAAAAATGAAAATGACGTATGAAAAAGTAAAACACTATTTGCCTCTGTATACTTGTCCACAGCATCAAAGAGGAGTTTTCATACGCATTGGAAATCGACAAAAACAACTGTCTGGGAATGTTTTTGTGGTGCACAGGTACTCAGGTCAGGCACCTTCTTTGACAAGAACAAACAACACTGATTATAGTTTCACACTCTTAACATATTTGAAAAAAAAAAATTAAAGAAATAGTTGAAAGGTTGGAAAAATCAAAGTCGGTCATGGATAATTTCCAATTTTTCATGGAAATTTGTATGTTTTGACCATGACGACGTGTCTGGGAGAGTTTGCTAGACTGTGGTTAAATAGTTGCGTTTCCTTTTATTTCTCATCTTAATTTTGCGGATGCTGTGGACAAGAACACTTAGACTGATGACGCAGTGACTCAAATCTGTTTTAACACAGTGTGCTAGGTCTCTCTGTCTTCCAGCTAACCCAAGACAGTGTTTGACGTGCCCGGGCCAGTGAGATAGACTTGCTTTTTGGTCTGGCCAATGGGCGAGATCTCGTTTAACTCCATAGTTCACATCTCATACTAAATCTGAGACAAATTAGACTATACCCAACAGGCCTCCAGTGTTTTCACGAATGTTCGAATAGAAATTTTAATGAAAACTATACCAATGTTGAGTTCAAAACAAAGTACAGAACAGTTCAGAGCAGAAGCATAACACTTTCGAGGGGTGCTTGCGCAAAGACCTTATCCCCAGTTTTGTAAATTTTTACAGGAGTGCGATTTGAAAGTTTGACATGAAGTATCAAATGTCTGTTACGACCTTTATACCCTCATCAATAATTAGATCAATTAATTCGATAATTGAATTCGCATCATTTCAAAATGTAGTACTTACCAAGGCGAAACAGAATATGCGCAAAAAAGACAACAACAATGGAACATTTTCCAATTAGGGTGTTTTGCGCAGGCACCCCTCGATTTATGTTCTAATTTCACTCTGTTGCATGACATGGTGATAACTCAGTGTCCCCCCCCCCCCCCATTAAATGCCTATCACAATTTCATTATTTACACACAAAAAAGGGGGGCTTACTCATGATTAAATAAATGGATTTTTTTCTGTGGTTTCCTTTTACGCAAATCTGGGTTAAAATCATGGAGGGGAAAAGCATGGATGTGGTGGTGGTGGTGGTGGTTGGGGGGGGGGGGGAATAGACTATTATTATCCCTATTATTTCACTATACAGATGAAAGGCTGACAAAGTACACAGAGGCCAATGTACTCGACGTGTTGATAGCAATTTTATGACCAATAAATGGTTAACCCTTTGACTGACATGAACATCTCGTCTTTTCTCGTGCTTTCGTACTGATAATTCTACTGTCAGTGACAGCCGGTTTTATCTATGACGTGTCAAATGGGTAATGATGAAAGACAGCATGCGTGATAACGGATTTGGCGCCTGATTGTAACATAGGCTCAAGGTTAAAGGTGAAGGCTGTTGTTTTGTTTACTTTTTTTCTTCTTTTTTTGCTATTCTCAACATCAGGGCCGTAACTAGCCAAGCGGGGGCCCCCCCGCAAACTTTCTTATCGGGGCCCCCCTTCCGCAGACTAAGCATAGGCCTACCCACCCAACACATGTAGGCTACATGTACTCGATTATACTGTAGCACCGGAGCTGAGGACGTGTGGCCCAAACAGCCAAATATAGTGGCGTATGGTACGCAGGGAACGTTGGGCGCGTCACGTGGATTTTTTATTCGGAATAATCTAGTGGATAAAACAATATTTACCACCACCACACCATCACCACCACCACTACCACTACCACCACCACCACCACCGCCGCCACTAACAACAACAACAACAACTATCCTCAAACAAAAAACAAGAAAATAAAAGTAAATTAAAATGAACACAACTGCAACTACATAACAAAAGAATCCAAGCATCAATAACCATGCAAGCAACTGAAACTAAAAATAAAAACCAGTAAAATGAACAGAAGCAAAATAAAAAATAAAATAATGCTTACCTTAAACCATCGGTGCTTTCCTTGCTTTCATGGCCGCGAAATCGTTGATTACTTGCTCGTAGTCTAGTTTTCTTACTCTCTCTGCTTCAATGCTGAGCAGTGCCAAACCTTGCAAGCGTTCCTGGCTCATGGATGTTCTCATATAGTTTTTTATAATCTTCAGCTTACTGAATGACCTCTCCGCGGATGCAACAGTCACAGGGATTGTCATGAAGATGCGCAGGAGAACGCAGATGTTGGGAAAGCTAGGAGCAACCACTTTATAATCTACTAGCAGGCAGGTTGCGAGCTGTCGCACAGAAGACAATCCTGTTAGTTTATCACCCATAGAGGTCTTCATCATAACCAGCTCTGTAGCTAGTGCCTTAGACAGGTCTTCAGGGTACGCTTCAACAAGCCTGTCAACTTCAGTATTGATATCAACTTCTTGTAAAGTGAGAAGCGATGGTGGGTTCACGACTTTGAATAGCGAGGTGATTTTCTTTGTTCCTGTGAAGCGAGACTCCAACTGCAGGATCATAGTATCCAAAATGCCATAGAACACTTTTTCTTTGAAGATTCTCTCCGGGTCGATATCATCATCAAACTTTACTGCTGCCTTTCTCTTCTGTTTGAATGTTGTGGGTATGGACCATCGTCGAGCAGTGTCTTCACTCCTCGCCAGAAATGACTCAAATCCTGTCGATGTTGCTTCAGTTTGGACAACACAGCATCCAGCTCACACACAGCTTTTGATAAGTCAAGATCTTTGGCTTGAAGCAGCTTTGATGCTACATTGATGTCGGACAAAACGTCACTGAGCACTGTGAGAATCACAATGAAGTCAAAATTTTCCATCTTGTTCCTCAGTGATATAGCTTCATGAATCGTGTCCTTGTTTGTATTCTGGAGAGCAATCTTGCTGACAGCTTTTAAAACATCTGGAAATCTTAGTCTCACAGCAGTTAAAGAGGTGACTCTTCCAGACCAGCGTGTAGGGTTTAACGTTTTCAGTGTACTTTCCGACTCAGAAGTGATTTCAGCGAGAATGTCCCACCTGTTGATGCTGTGGCCGAAGAATACGTACAGCTGCTGAATGATATCGAAAAAAATCCTGACTTCTACAATTCCTTTCACTGCGTCGTTGACAACTAAATTCAGGTTAGGCGCTGCACAATGCACGTAAAATGCGTTTGCTTGAGAGTCAATAATCCTCTTTTGAAGACCTTGGCATGACCCGGACATGTTCGCAGCACCGTCATAGCCCTGTCCTCTGCAGTGTTTTAAATTAATTGAATGCTCCTTTAGGAACGACAGTAGTGCTGTTTGTAGGCCCTCCGATGTCTGGTCGTGGATATGATAGAAATTGATAAAAGCTTCATGAACTTAAACACTGTCCTCCACTAATACATATCGAAAAATTAAGCTCAATTGGTCTTTTTTCGAACTGTCCTGGGTGGTGTCCATGATGATGGAATAAAATCTGGCACTTTTCAATTCATTTAAAATGTCTAATCTCACTCTTGATGCTAAAATACCAATAAGTTCATTCTGAATAAGTGGACTTAAATAGTTAGTAGACCCTTTCTTTTTGCTCACTAGGGTATTCATAGAAACATCAAACTTGGCCAACAGTTCCACCTGTGAAAGAAAGTTCCCATTTGAAATAGCACCAAGTTGATCAGTCGTTCCTCTCAGGGCGATGTTATTTCTAGCTATTGTCAAAATAATTTCAACAAGTCTTCTCAAAATCTCTCTCCAGAATCTAGTCACATCAGATAAACTTGCATCGATCTTGTGATCGACTGTTTTGTGTTGTTTCCAATGGTTTCCAACTATGCAGGCTTGAATGTGGGCTCCTGATAGTGCATGCTCTTTGACCTTTTTAGACAAACCTTGCCAATCCCGAGTGTCGAACTTTCGGTGGTCGGGGGAAAAAAGCCAACAGAAATGGCAGTAAGCTACATCTTGTATTTGTGAATAGCAAAGCCATGTATTAGAAGAATGTGAGAACTGTGTAGAATCTTCACTATAGAAATAAGAAGAAAAGCTTCTATTTTGTGTATTCCTTGGAAATGGCCCTTTCGGGCGACAAAGTCCATGTTGAACGATGAAATGTTTCATATCATCGGTTAGATCATCGGCAAAATGACCCTTGTCAGTTGGGTAGTCCAATGTTAATAGATCTATTTCTGGTACAAGTAGTTCTACACTACCTTCTATCGTGTGACCTGAAAAAAAGGTGAGATAAAGAAAGAAACAGTGACTTATATCACTAGATATAGATATAGATAGATCTAGTTTTCTAATTCATACTTTGTTGTGATATACGTTACATTTACGTTACGATTGGAAAGACAATAACTTTAAAAAATGAAAACACAACAAAACAACAACAATAACAACAACAGCAGCAATAGCAACAACACCGGCACTACTAGATCTCGTGCTCGTAATTTGCTGGGCTGGAAGATCACAGTGTTTTCAGAGAATTCTAAATATAGATCTAGATCTATACCAAAATTTTTGCCGTCTCTTTGCTGGCAACTCAATAATTACATGCACTAGAATTTAAGTCAAGAGAAAGCTAGATACATGTATAGATTTAGATCTAGACGTCTAGATATATCTAGAATCTAGATCTAATCTTGATCTAGATCGAGATCTTGGCTACTTACCAGTGGATTTTGATTCCTCTTGTTGCATGCTTGGTCCAGGTTCTAAAGTTGGACTTTGATCTGACACTGGCCTGGGGTTGATACAATCACTGGCATTACCAAGCTCATCCATTTTTGGGGGTTGCTTAAAAAAGGCATCTATTTTCGGAATTTTTTTCATTCCCTCTTCATTTTGTTTCGCTAATTTTTCGCTTTTGAGCACCCGAGGGATATTCCCGTCGGTTCATCTTGATCGTCTTGACCAAAACAAAAAAAAGCAAGTTTTTTTGCACTCAAAGGCCGAGAGCCATTTATTACGAATGCCTTAACCATAATTATAATTTGATCGGAAAACCAGGTTAAGGGGCCCCCGGCAACCAAGAGTCAGTTAAGTAAGGGGCCTCCGACAACTACGATTTTGTTGAGGGGCCCCCAACAGCTACGATTTTGTTGAGGGGCCCCCAACAGCTACGATTTTGTTGAGGGGGCCCCGACAGTTATTAACACTCTTGTCTCTAAATTGTCTTTTTCTGCTTTGCTGAAATTGCTGGGGCCCCCAGATAATTCCAGACTCTCTCTCTCTCTCTCTCTCTCTCTCTCTCTCTCTCTCTCTCTCTCTCTCTCTCTCTCTCTCTCTCTCTTCTCTTTTTCTTCTTTTTCTTCTTTTTCCCTCTTTTTTTCTTTTTTCTTCTTCCTTTTTTCTCCCTCTTTTTTCTTCCGTTCGGGGGCCCCCTACCCTCGGGGGCCCCCCCGCATTGCGGGGGCTGCGGGGCCCTAGTTACGGCCCTGCTCAACATTCCAAAGTCACCAATTTATGGCGGTCAGTGTACGGTATTTATGATAAAAATGTTGACTGATTATTATGATACCTAATATGTTGCTGAACAATAACAACAACAATAAATTTCCTGAATATAGTGGAGATGATACCACTACCATTAGTGGTGGGACACAGTGATCTATCTAGAAGCAAGGTGCTCGCCTCTCATGCTGAAGGTACCGGGTTCGAATCCCGGTCGGTGCAGGCATGGTGACATTTTGGAATTTTTCTCATGTTTTCCTGTCCGTGATCCTGTGGTCGGTAAGATCGAGCAGCTAGTCTTCTCGTATAAGGACGAAAAGCTCGGAGGGCCCGTGTGCACATTGTGCACGTTAAAGATACCTTGGCAGTGGGAATTCGAGAAGAGCTGACCGAACAGGCTGCTGCCCTGGCAAAATTAAATAAAATTGAGTCCTACCCCCCCCCCCCCTAAAAATAAAAATCGAGTGGGCTGCAGTGACAGCAAGGCAAATTTCCCAAATGGGATTAAAGAGGTATACAAAATACAAATTAAAAAAAATAATTAAATTAAAGATAACAATAATAATAACATTACAGTCGAACTCCAAGGACTATAAAACAACTATGATATTTTGTATCATTATACAGTTAGAGATAGAGTTTGAGTTTGAGTTAGCAAGCCGACACGATAACGACCATCTTGTGCCGGGAAGTAGCAAGGCAACAGGCAGAACATAGCAGAATGATAGAACAGTTTGAGGTACAAGTGCCTAAGGTAGTGAGCTACTCAAAACAAAGATCTCAACAAGACCACTACAGAACCAGGACATGCAGCATATCAGGACTAGGTACCACCGAGGTTCTTAACAAGGTGAAGTGAAGATAGGATGATCCACCACACGGCAGTCATAATGTTGGTGAATGTTGACACGGAAGTACAGTTAACGATGGTTAATTTTATGAAAGTGCTTTTACAGGGACAATTTTCTAGTTCACTGTTCAGCTATTGATATTTATCTCTCTTCTGCTTCTCTTGAAAACTGTCCCTTACTGAAAGCACACCCAGTTCAGATAGACATTTTAAAATGAACTGATATTTTATTATTTCTAATTGATATTATTTACTTGAGAAAACTAACATTCGCACAGATATTCAGAGAAATCTGAATGACATCGGCAACAATACAATAACCAGTAGGATTTTTGGGCTGATTTTGCCCCAGTCCTCCACCGATCCATGGACAATCTACATCAGTTTGCAGTTTCCTGGGTCTGTTCACCTACACAGGAAAGATGGTCCAAGAGATTTCCTGGCTGTTTCCTGGTTCTCTGGACACTGTCCAGAGCATGTTCTGATTCTCAGGTAAATCACATGAAAAATCAAGCATCGCTAATAAACTGATTTATTGCAAGCACATGGCAAGGCACAAGATGAGCACAAAACGGTGCTTTGAAGTGTGCTGATGTTTTGTTTGATCTGGAGATTATCCAGTGAAAGTGAAATAAATCAGGTCAGCTGCAGGTGCTGGTCATCGACAACGTGAGCTGCAGGTTACTGGCCAACTGTGAGTTTCCGAAGCGTAGACAATCATGTTTTGCAAACTTTGAGTAAATGTGGAATTGTTTTAACTTCGCTTTCAACATCTTGGGCAAAAAACATACCCAATACTGTAATCCTTTGGCCACACAGATCCCCCCCCCCCCCAACCGACCCCACTATCCTTCTTTTTTCAATTACTCCTACATTTATAGCCTCTCATATTGATGGTGGATTAATTTGTTTTGAAATTAAAACATACACAATATGTAGTAACACGACGAAATCAAACGTAAGTAGAAAAAAAAAATTATTAAGTAAATTAGTTAAGCGCCTCTTTTAACAATTAATGTGAATCAAAGACAGTTGAATAAAAATATCATTTTCAAAGCAATAGATCTACTGGGCTTTCAACTTCACTGCACTTAACCTTTTAATCTCATGAGATATATTATTATTATTTCTTATAAGACTCGCACCAACATCGCCATTACAACGTAACATTCTGATGTGCATCAGAGGTCTCTAATTATTTATTATGCTTTGATCTCTCTCACCGCGCGGAATTTTCTAATTTACATGTATGTGGATTTTTCGACAATGAACCCATCCATGCACGAAGCCTCTTAATTTTTTACAAGACTGAACAACGAAGCGGAACATAAATATGAAAGGAAACCACATAACTAATTTGACACATTAGCATAACAAAACATAGGGAAGAAAAAAAAATGAACAGCGCAACTAGTCTGCAAAACGAAAACTCGTGTGTTAAGACCAGTAATTACGGCGCTGAGAAAGGGCCCATGGGTGAGTGAGTAGCCCTCGATCATAAAACAGGATTTATGCCTCAGTTGGCTTGTGAAGCGTGAAAGCCCGTGAGTGGATGCTCTTGTCAGCAACGGTCAGCAGAGCAATCGCAGTAGCGAGGGCGAATTGATCAAGCGGGACTCCTAATTATCAGTGGCAAGACAGTATAAATCCGCTAATGGGTCAAGTTTGTTCAGATCATGAACTGAACAATACAGAAGGTGTGAATGTTCTTAGCGATCCTAATTGTTCTGTTTGTTAAAAAAAACAAGTCTGTATGCAGCAGAGTTTTGGGGCCTATGAATTATTTATCAATGCAGTTTTCAGAGTGTGGGCGAAGGCTACGAATACACACAATGTTTTGGACTTTTTGTCGCGTTCTGAACGCCGAGGACAAAACAAATAGACTATAGAGAAAAGGGGCGGTCTAACAACCCATAATTTTACATTACATGAAAATTATTTGAGACTTCCTATTTGTAAACTTCAGGCACCAATTTTCATGACGGAGTTCGGGTGGAAATTTAGCCTGGACTGCGAAGAAAATGATACAGAGTGGCCTAAAAACCTAATATTATACAACACACAAAAAAAGTGTGCAAATTAAGGACTTGAAATAAAAATATGTCTAACACCAAGAGTAATTCTTTCGCCAAAATACATATTTCAATTAATGATCCGTAAGTGCCACAGACAATGCAGTTGGTCTTCTCATGGTTCATCTTAGCCGATAAAAATCTCTGGTACTTTGCTACGAAAAACGGTTTTGCCTTTTCTTGTTTGTTTGTTTTTGTCCAGACGATTAAAAAAACTATGAAACGCACTAGATTCTAGATCTAACCGATAAAAATGCCTGTATTTATGGAAACAGTATTCAGATAACAAGACAAGTAACTGATTATTCCAGTCCATGTCCCTGGTTATCATTCTTTATTATCAGCCTATCACCCCACCCCCCACCCAACCTCCATCTCCCCCCCCCCACCCTTACCTTATCCCACTGTCCTTCTTTATTCCTAGTCTCTTTCTCTCTCTCTCTCTCTCTCTCTCTCCCCACCCCCACCCCTTCCAGGTCTCAACATCTGCACGCCGTATACTTAATTCATAGTGATCACTAGATGGCGTTCGGCTTCACCGCCAATTCCCCACTGCAGGGAAAGAAAAGACAACAATATAACAACTTAAATGTAGTCCTGCGGAAAATACGGGGAGATCAGAAAAGCATACTTTTGTAGATTTTTCTGACCCCTTTTACCCCTTGAGTCTATTTATTTTCAATCAAATCTTTTATTATCGGTGCTGAAAATGACGATGAAGCTGTGTGCCCACTGTCATCAATGAGTCATTCTCTTCTTGCAAGCAGAAAAGACGATTGAGTAGATGCAGGAGAAAAAAATAAGATAGGCTAGTTCAGGCCTGTGAACACCTGTGTTGGTAGAGTCAGACATTGATAGAGCAAATGTCAGAGATGATTGCGTCCTCGCAAAAATTAGAAACTGAATCACAACTCTCATCAGAGCCCCATGCTCATGTTCCACTATTGTTAACTAAATTAAAAACGAACATGATATCAGCAATGGAGGATGAACTCGAACTACCTCCAGGCCAGTTATTTCCCTTCATGGAAGATTTGATTCATGCTCGGCTTTGAATGGGCCATGTAATAACTATGGAAGACCACTCCACAGATCCTCCCTCTCAATTGCCTCTCCAGATATTTTTTCTATATTTTTTTTCTCTAATCCCGAAAAACAGGTTTTTATCTCATCAATGCCATTTTCTTTTATCAACGTGACGGTAAAATTCAATAGCCAAATCACGGGTGTATCACCCGAGTGTCAGATTTCCATTTTACTGAGAGTTGTCTCTCCTGGGAAGATGGCCACTACGCTAGAGGGCGTGGTAACAGCTTGTGGGGACATCAGAGCTTGTCGCGGTGAGGACTTCAAAGGCCACCTGGGAAAAAGTCCCGACCACTAAGGTAAACACAAACATGGTTGGAGGTCAAACCGCCACTGACGAGACCGGTCATCAGAACAAAGGGCCAGCCAGTGGAGATGCATTAAAAGAGGTCGCTGTCGTTCCCTTTCATTGCCATCTTCAAAACTCTGTTTATCGTGCACGGCTGAAATGACTATCCCGGCTGTGCCCGCTTCATTGCTCACACTAAAACCTGGGCTTATTTGCTTATTAATTTGTATAACGGTGACAATCAACTCTCGATCGCGCGTGATTTTCCACCATGGGAGAATTGACCAGTGTGGTTTGGTGCGTGATTCACGTTGCGTGCACGTCTTTTGGGTCAGTTATTAAACTTGATTAATGTTTGATTAACGAGATTAAAATCAAAGGGCTCTGGGATAATATCAGAACGAGTCCTGCCTATAATGTTTTAATCGTCTCACCGGGATGAGTGTGAGGCAGTGGGGATGTGGGTGACGGACAACGACATGGATTCTGCTTTCATGTTACTATACTCACGGTCGGGGACAATACCCGTAATACTTTAATTACTCATAATTGTTGGGTAACTCGCGTAACCGCACACCGTTCATTATCGTTTTAACGGGTCGGCTAATAGGCAGTGATGATGAAAGGCAAGACTGGAGTAATCCTCTCTCGTTCTGTCATCCGTCCCATAGATCTAGTTTTTGCCCAATCTCAGCTCAAAACAATGAGAACTGGCAGTTTTTGGAAATACTAATTAAGTTCTTCACGTGAAAGTGAGACCAGGAAACAGAGGAATTGATATGTGTTTAGAGGAGGAAAAATCTTCCAAACCATGATACCCACTTATTTACAGTCAAGGTTTCACACACATGTAATGTAAACCTCAACGAGTTGCTGTCAGTGTCCAAATCAATTTAAATCTGCCATATAGATCGTCCTACACGTTCTTCTTGGTTTTTACTGCAGCAAATCATGTTATTATTCATAAATTTATAGGAAATAATAATGTTATAATCTGCCCAACTTACTACCATAATGGATCTGTTGCACTAGTGACTTCCTTTAATTTCATGATTGCCTTTGAAATGAATGAGGTATAGACGTCGGATTTTATACACTGAAATGAAGAACTTTGTTTCTCTTCTCGGGGGTGGGTGGGGGGTGGGGTGGAAGGATGGTGGTGTCTTAGACAAAGGCTGCTCCTCCTCCCCGGGAACTTTCCTACATTTTGCGCCCAAAATTAGACCTTTAGAGTCTCCAGTCACAATGACACTAGGTTCACAAAATGTCAGCGACTGTTTTGTAACTTCAGTGAGAAAAGGCGAACAACGTCAGAAAAAGCCCCTTGTCGACCTGGAAGACCCTCCTTTTTATGAAATGGCGTGTTTTCCAGGCAATGCAGGTACATACAGAAAGTTTGGAATCTTTTTACCAGCTTGGTAACCATACACCGTCGGAAGGGTTGGGCAGAACGATTGGTATGAATTATTAATGACATAAGCATTATTCATAATTATTTTTTTTCGTATGTTATTTTTGTTTTAAGCAAATGACCTTACAATAATTGCCCCTGTTACCTTGGCATACTCCTCCCTGTTTAATTAAGGAATTAAGCGCCAATAGTGACTTAGAGACCTGTCTTACCAATGTCTTACCAAAATCAGTCTTACTTCCAGCCATATGCATTAATTTTGATGCTGTGAAAAGGAATGAGTCACAAGGCGTGTGCGCAAGCACACCCGTCCAACTGATTAGGACATTTCTGATAGGGATAAACTCCGTCCACTTCAATTATGGAAAAGATTGGAGCTGGCAATCTAGGAGTTAAACCTATTGCTTACAGCTTGAAGACGGTTAGCATACAGTTTCTCCCCCGAAATAAATAAACATCAGATGAAATGAAGAAATAAATAAAAATAGAAATAAATAAATTTTCATTATGTGCACGGTAATCTTTCAAAATGTCTTGAAACTGTGCCAAACGATTCATTTCAAGCATCTTCGACAAAATGCATTAAAAAAATATATATGACTCGGGCGGAGAAAAGAGAGTCAATCCTTGGTGACACCGCTTTCAGCCTGGCGGAGTTATCTGGGAAGCCCTGAGAGCCGTAAATAAAGGTGACTAATCAAGGTGGCCTATGGCCTATTTTCTTTGCCTTCCTGATGGGCAATGTTTTTTGTGTTGTTGTTTATTTCTTACAATATTCCAGCGGCGTTTACGCGTTTGTTTATTTTTGTCTCCTGGTTACGTAATGTATACAAATGCAACTTGATAACATGTGACGCAGAGACTAAGCATTGTGTCGTAAATCTGGGGCAGACTTTGAACTATTTAAAGACACTGAGGCTATTGGGTGTAAATTTATCAACGCATAAGATGTAATTTTAACATCGCGTGTTTTTGAAGGTGATTTTTTTTTTTGTCCACTGACCACGATCATAAATCTGCGTATGAAATATATAAAAAAAAATAAAACAAATAATAGGGACTATTTATTTATTATACTTTGTGGGTAGTTTAAAATTAAAATAAAAAATCAAATATATTTTTTAAAATCCAAAAATCCAGCAGCATTCAAGCAGATAACACTAAAAATAATTGGTGTGGTGTTGTGATGGTGATAATGTTGTTGATAAAAGTTGTGATAGTTATGAAATGGTGACAGTTAGTAGTGATGGTGGTGAGTGTGAAGAAGATCGTAATAGCGTACATTTATGCTCGAAGTCAAAATTTGGCAAAAAGAAAAAGTTGTATGTAGTAAAGCCTCGCGTAGGAAATAATACCCAAACAATAAAATGAAATAAATTTTGACTTTGCCTATAGCCTTGCTGCGACCCCACAGTTTTTCTGTGATTTTATAATATTATGTCAATTTATGCTCAAAGTAATATAGCAATGTAGACATGCCATTTTTGTAAAATGTTAGACGATATTTTACAGACAAATACTTTATTAAAGCAATATTATTCTAAGTCGTGAAGTCTTAGACACCCTGCATGATCTCAAGAAAGCGTACTTTCACTCTGACAGGTCAAATGATATCATCCAACCCCGGGCTAGCCCGGTGGTTCCCAGCAGAAAATACAGTCATCCGTCTGTCCTATTTTTCCAGTATGACTAATGTGGACCTTACCTCATGATATTCGACTTTTGAATTATTCACTGATCTGATGTCACTTTCTTTTGGAGGGGGGAGGGGGGGGGGCTTGTTTGTTTGTTTGTTTTTATTTACACTGCTGAACGTTTTCCCGCGTGCCTCCCCTCGCCCAACCGCACTCCTTGCCCCGCCCGGTTTCCCTGTGAAATTTTAAACTTGTTTGTCAACTTTCGTGATAATTCTTCAACGCTGTCTCAGTGTCCTTGCGCCAACAACGGATAGGTAGATCCGAGACACAGAATACCGAGACGGACCATTCCTTCTTTCACTATATTATGTCCACGCTTGTGCGCGTATAAACACGGTGAGTACTAGTCACTAGTCTGTGGTACAAGTCTTTTTCGTTCAGTTATGAAAGGGGTGTGGTGCGAATTGTTGCATTGTTGACATGGATGGTACGCGCAAAAGTCGGGGGACGGAAAATGATGAATTGGTCCGACTCGATATCCTGTGTCTTGGGGTAGATCTACTGCTTGTTGAGAACAAAATGAATCCAGGCGCGCACTCACCAATCTTGATCGGCCGTGCAAGTTGGTTGGTGACGTCAGAACATTGGATTTCAATGAGATGCAATTAGTTGGGCTGGCGCGGGAGATCTCATCAAACCTCAAGGTTATGACGTCACCACGCAACCAGACGGCCGATCAGAATTGGCTAGTATGTGTCCGCGGGCTTTGAAGGTCGGCTGAAGGTCTTTGACTTCGGTTGTAGGACAAAGAATAAGTCGTGTGAAAGATATTGTAGTGGTAATGAGTGCCGTATCATGGCGGATGAAGAATTCTTGCATGGGTCGTCCTCTACGTCTTCTTTTTGTTTTGCTTCCCATTTTTTCTACTCTCTTTTTTTTTTACCTCTTTTTCCTGCCTTCCCTCTTTCACCCTCTTCTTTCTCTGTTCGAACTACATGTGTTATGTTTTCAAGGGCCATAATTATGATCTAATTTCGGCGACGTATGTGTGGAAGAATTTAAAAGAAGCATTGAAAACTTATGTAACACGAGTGCAGCAAAGGCTGTTCGTCTTTCTTCCTGGGCTTATTACCACTTATCTCCTGCTCTTTGCTGCACTGAACTGAACGGATATTGTGTGTGGTTTTGTCTGTTCATTTGTGTGGTTTCCCGTAAACACCATGCGCGCGCGTGGGCGAGAGAGAGAGAGAGAGAGAGAGAGACCGAGAGAGAAACGGATAAAGAGAAACAGAAACGGAGAGACAGAGCCAGACGCAGAGCCAGATGCACAGACACACAGAGAGATAGATAGATAGATAGATAGACAGACAGACAGACAGACAGACAGACAGACAGACAGACAGACAGACAGACAGACAGACAGACAGACAGATAGGTAGATAGACAGATAGATAGATAGATAGATAGATAGATAGATAGATAGATAGATAGATAGATAGATAGATAGATAGATAGATAGACACCGAGGGGTAGACAATATGCCAAGACACTCTGACCCTGGCAGACATACAATCTTGTTTTCCCGGAGTGTTCTGTCACCAGTCTATATTTGTCTGTCTGGAAACCGCAGAGATGAGTCATGTGATAAGAAAGACGTTTGACCTCGGCATTTTGTGCTATTCTGCCCTCACCAAAGCCTCAGTACTCTGGTACTCTTGAGGAAGTCTCAATTTTTGCTTCTCGAGGAAGGCAATTATCGTTGATTGTCAGAATTTGCGGGAAGTCCCCCAAGCAATCTGATCCAAAGCACCTCATTGGATTAAATTGGAAGAATGCTTGGGATATTAAAATATAGATCTAGACCTTATTATGTAACATGTGATAATTAGCTTGCATAAGTAATTATACATACTAGCAAGTATACCCGTTCTACGAACGGACACGGTGACAAAAACTTGTTAGTTGAGTACCTAAAAAGCTATAACGAAATACCACATATAATGAAAAAAAAAAAAAAGACGCAAATATATGAACTGAAAAAAAAATGTTAGTGTATAATAAGCCGCACAAATATCTCCTGAAAAAGAGTGAGTTAAGTACAAAATGTAGTGGGGTTTTTTGGTTGTTGTTTTTTTTGTTTTTGAGAAGATGAAAAAAAAGGTATAGTGGAGTGAAGAAATGATCTGATGTAAATATCCATATTGGAATCATATTATAAAGGAGCTAGCGCCATATAATAAAAGGTACAAACATCACTTACCACATCAGTTGCGGAGAATCTCACTGTAAACAATGTTGTCTGTATATACTCCGGGATGATCAGGAAATTGTTGTGCATGCAATCTCAGATTTTCTTTTGTTCCAACTCTACTCAGAGCGACGTATAATTGCCCATGGCTAAAAAAGGGTGTGTTCAAGGCTGTCACAAATCCCAGACTGGGAGATGTAATAATGATTATAACAAGACAACAATCACGAACGAACAAGTTTAACACTTAACAGAACAACCCATCAGACTCACACATTTATTGAACATAATTATACAGATAATAGCGCAATTACATACATTATATTATTGAAATTAACTGCCGTACAACGGCCTTATTCTCACATGCACTCTTCCTCGGATAAACAACCCGGTAGTTACTTCCTAAAGGCACTTCGGCCTCAGCCTCTCCCCTCAGGGTCTTAATAGCACATTAATAATTCACTGGCACCGCAGTCTCTCAATATCACCTTCCTATTGTCATACACCTTAGCATTCCACTAGCACCTCAGCAGGGCACTAGCACATTATCATTTCAATAGCCCATCAACATGGCAGTAGTACATTATCATTTCAATAGCCCATTAACATGGCAATAGTACATTATCACATTCACGCTCATATCTACGTCCCTGTCCGTGGCCAGACTGCCACGACTTTATGTGCCTCTACTGTCCTGCACCGACAGCCTCACTCTTGGCCTATGTGTGGCCCCCGGCCCTATGCTGGCCTATCCCCTGGGCTCACCGTAGGTGGCGCTCTTCGGCCCGACCTCGGCACCTACAAGAATAACATACCATTTCTATTCACTCCACCTCTCCTTACAACCCATGAAGCGTACACACAATAGTTCACATTTCACTCACCAAACATCTTACGGTAACACACCTCCATCGGAGTACACACTACTCACTCGCGCTACAAATCCATGAACTCAACTTTCATCTATCGCTCATGGCGCACATTGCTATATCCAATATCAAGGACTTCCACATTCCTCACATATACTTATTTACATCATGGTAATAGACGAATATAATATAATACATCCATCATAATTATCAATCAACGTTCTACCTACCAGTCATCACTGGAACGACTCTCTCACTAGTCTTCTGACTGCTCCCCTTATGTTCGCCCACTGGGCTTTCTCTTGCGTCCGTTCAGTAGGACCTTTTTACTTGCAGTGATAGTAATACAGCGCTTTCGCCTCATTCAGACCCCCCACCACTCATAACAGCACGCTTTAACTTACTTGTCTACGTGCGTTAATTTTACTCTCCTCCTTTCCCCCCGTAATTATTAACTATCGCTCACTCCACTCGTGACAAAGGCCACACCAACTCTTTGTAATGTTTGCCCTTGTGCTTTGTTAGCAGTTATAGAAAATGCAACACGAATTGGAAACTGTTTTCTCTTCATTTGAAATGGAAATGTATTTTCCGATGGTATCAGAGGAATGCGTGGAATAAATATTCTTTTCCCAGCATGTGGCCCAGATGCAATGGTGGCATCAATGACGTGAGCATGGAGTTGATCTACAACATATCGAGTTCCATTGCAATGACCGTTGTGAGGGTCCAGGTTACGAAGCAGCATCACAATACAGTGGCGTTTGAGAGATAGACGATGAGGAGGAAGCCCCGATGGACAAAGTTTGTTGATGAATTCTAATGGATACTGATGTTCATTCTCTTCCACCGAATCTACACTGTCATAAATTCTCTCTTGTCCAGGAAAGTCTGACATAATTTTGCTATTAACACGATCTGAGGCATCATTTGTTGGACACACAATTGCTCGTGAAGATAGCCATGCAGCATCATTGAAATTTACATTAAGGTCTGGAAATACAAATTTGATAAGGTCTGTTTCGTTGTCAACCACAATGTCTGTCGGTAGTTTTATTTTGTTTTGGCCAAGTACATCATAGGTTGAATGAGACCCATTTCCAATAGAAAGTATGAAGTCAGCAAATTCTGTTGCATTTTCGTTCATTTTTGCTCTCATGTTTTCTTTTAGGCGAAGAACACGAACACAATGCCATAGCACCGACATTTTCAGGGTCGCTTGTATAACTTGTGGGCGTCCAGCATGGCGTATTACAGGGAGCACCTGTCTCCAATCTCCTGCAAACAACACAGTAATTCCACCAAATGGCTTGTCGTTTTGCCGTAAATCTTGAAGGGTTCTATCTGATGCTTCAAATACATGTTTATGTCCTATAGAACTTCATCTATCACTATGAATGCAGTCAATGTCATGAGTTTTCCATTTCCATCAGTAGGTGACATGTTACATGTGGAGTTCTCATGGATATTGATAGGAACTTTAAAACGGCTGTGAAAAGTTCTTCCACCAGTTAGCAGGTTTGCTGCTATGCCCGACATTGCTGTAGCGAGCGCAATTTTGCCTTGGGAACGAACAGCAGCAAGAAGTAGATTGATTACATAAGTTTTGCCACTTCCACCACAGGCATCCAATGCAAAAATGCTTCCTTGGTTGGTTGAGACAGAATGAAGAACAGTATCGAAGACAATTTTTTGCTCTGTGTTTAATGTATCATATTTTGATGTTGTTTCTTGTAAGAGTTGTTCCCGGTTGTAATCAACTTCTTCTCGAATTGTTTTTGGAATTAAGGTTGTTGCTTCTTCTGTGCGCGCACGGGGCAATTGAAAATCCTTTTCTAGCTGAAGACCTTCAGTGTCAAGAATAGATTGTACATCAATCAAAATCTCATTCTCAATTCTAGGTGTAATTTCTTCTACATTATCTCTTCTTAAAAAATCCTCACCCATGGCGCGTTTGTGTCTTTCGTAGAACTCTCTGGTATTTGATGGTCTAGTACATAAGAATAGTAGCAAAGACTGCTCTTAGCTGGTGTCCAAAACGGATAGTCGTTGCTTCTTGCATCACCTTGTCTATTTCTGTGTCATCTTCTAGAAGTCCAAGTTGACGGCATGCTTCTTGGAATGTTGGGCAAATGTAGTTGTTGACTGTTCTCAATTCTTCAAAACTTTTTGATCCTGTTCGGTGGTGTAATAGTAGTCGTAGATAGTACAATTCAGCCTGGTGGGGACTCAGGGAGACTGTGGGGTCGCGTCCAATACATTCAGACATGCTTTCTTGTGTTTGTTGATTTTTTTGTCCACGTTTTCTGCGCTGCCATTTTCTGTCTTTTGTATTCCAAGTAAAGAAGCGAGGAAAATCTGGATAAAGAATATGCCGAGCAGTGTCATCATTAGCATTTGTTTCAAAATTTGCTGTGAGTTTTGTAGTGGGAGGGCCATTCGCAACCGTTTCTTGAACTGCAGCTTCTGTAAATATTACTGTTTGTTCATTGGGAAGATGGCATGGTAGTTTTTCCACTGGAGGATGTTTCTTGTGTATTTCAAATCCATATATTCGCCAAAACGCTTCACTGGCAGACATGTATCTTGCATTGATGAAATATGAAACTTCATCCACCTGTCCATCATTTACTGCAAATAAAATGTGATCCTGTCCCTTGGTAATATACTTATATAAGTACTTGACTGCTTGGACTGAGCACACAATTTCCACATTAATGTGAGCCATGTATCGAAGAGTTAAAAATGGATTGTATGGCACCACAAATGAGTTGTCTACAATGAAGTCATTTCCTTTGATGTTCTTTTTGTGAGTATTTCCACCATCACTGGGATGTCTTCTCCTGTTTGAGGGTAAGAATGTGTGGGCACTGTTGTTACACTTGAAAAGGACTTTGGGAAATTTTTTGTGCAATGCTTCACGTCATCTCCATCCATACGTGGACTTTCACGGTTTGCATTTCCACAGGGCCCATGGATATTGTGCGTAGTGACAGCTCGATAAAGACGTGGATTTCTGTGTTCATCTGGGATTTCAGCGCACACCATTTCATTTATCTTGTCCGGGGTGTTTGGTTTTGAGTCTTTATCCATGATCAAAAGGATGTGAACATGGGGCAACCCTCTCTTCTGAAACTCAATTGTGCATGTGTATGCCTTGACTTCTCCTAAAACTTGTTTTGTGATGAGGTCATGCATCAAACAATCAAACTTTATTTTAAAAACTCTTCCAGTTAAATCTGGTCTGTCGCAAGCTTTTTCTCCCGGATGCAACGCACTTGAAATTTCTGTCCAATTAGGATTGCAGGTAAATGTGATGAACACATCTGGTTTTCCATAATGTCGAACAATTGCCATTGCATTTTGAAATGCCTCAGCATAGAATCTTGGTGAGCCATAAATTGTGGGTGGCAAAATAATTCTTTTTCCAACTCGTGTAACGTCATTTTGATGAACTGCGTCCATAAGCCCTTGGTATTTTTCTGCTCGAATACTGTTTTGATTGTTGCGAACCCAATCCATTCGACCACTCTCAATTTTTGCCCACTGATCCACTGCGTACTGTTGAGTTAAGTTTTCCTAGTCGCATGACTATATTGAAGTCATTGTGTCGTACTTGTAAACGGTGACAGTAAAAGTCTGAAGCTGTCAAAGTCTTGTTGTCTGTTTTTTTCTTACCCAGACACCATCCATCTGTTCCAAAAGGAAACATTAAAACATAATGTAAAGGGTCATACGATCGGTGGCATGTATGGATTCTTCGCAGCTCTTGCGGATCATTTCCTCGACACCTCAGTACGATGTCAAGATTTCCAGCATTTTCTCCAGGCAAAAGCGCAGCTACCTCAGAGGTGGTTGGAAGATTGAGCGTTCTTGCATGTGCATTTTGTGTTTTGTGCTTGTCTGCCCGAAGAACAATGTCAAGATCTTGCTGGGTTGAAGTTAGCTCAATAGCAGTTTTAAACGACAAAACGTATGTATTGATTCTGTGTAGCTCTTGTTGCAAATGATGAACAATATTTGGACGTAGTTTGTCAGTGTGATGAAGTCGTGTATTCAGTTCGTCGTGTGTACTGTTGAAAAAAAATTTGCGCAAATTTTGGAATGTCTCCAGCTGGTGGAATCAAGGCTCCAAGTCTATGATATAGTTTTCCTTGAATTGTAAATGTTGGGTTGAAACCATTTTGTCTAACTTCACTGCAGCCTATTGAAGCCATGGCTAGCGCATTGTTATAAGCTCTTATATTTTGATAAACATGTGAGTTGACATTATGATACGTCATCAAAACTGGTGGTGGTGGTGGAGGAAATTCAATCACAACTTTTCCATTTCCGCAGCAAAAAGAAGAGCGCTCTGACGACCATCGTAACGCACGACAATGTTCACAGTTGACAGCCATTTGCCCATCGTTGTGTTGTTCTATTACACGATGAATGTTCTCATCAAAATTTTCGCTGTCTACTTGTCGTCCACACCCAACATAATCTTTTTTTCTTCGTCGTGCTCTAGCAGGTTCTCTTTGAATTTGATTTGTATCATCATCGTCTCCATCCAGAATGGCTTGATTAATGATAGGTTGTAACGGTGTTTCATCATGAGCTTGAGTTGCCACTCCTATTCTATCCGCATCTTCTAGATCTACTTCTACAGTTGTTTCATTCTCAATGTCATTATTTCCTACATCTCTGACAATTCTAGTTTGCTCTCTCTTTCGTAACTGTCGAGTAGTTCTGCTAGTTAACGATGAACGTTTTTTTGAGCGGGGCATGATGAGGCAAATTTTATTTCAGGGCATTCCAAGACGAATAATTTTCACAATGTCAATGTACTTTATTTGCTAGATCTAAGCCAATAAAAAGAAAGGTAAACTCGTGGAAGAAAATTTGCAGAGCTTTAAATCTACTCTCTACTCTAGATCTGAGCTTCTTACTGAGGTTAAACTACACACACGTGGAAGAAAATTTGCAGAGCTTTAAATCTACTCTCTAGATCTGAGCTTCTTACTGAGGTTAAACTACACACACGAAACTATCTAGATCTACATATTTATTAAATCTATAACGTCTGCATTTTGCTTTTCCAACTGAAAAACTTCACTTTTGCTAATTTGTGCAACTGTAATCGCCGCGTTTCCATTGTTGTCTTTGTTCCAGCTGACAGTAATGTGTCAATAACTGTATTTGTCCGAATTTAAAACCGATACAAAAAAAAATATCTGAGTATTTATAGTTCGCAGGTTATAGGTCTTTTAGCTTCAGTTTTATGTTTTCCCAGTGACTCCGACAATTGTTCAAATATGAGAGAGTTCAATTTTTTTTTATTAATGACACAAATGATAATACATTTTTTTAAATGAACAGACAGAAAGGCAACGAAAAATATGAATACTCGAGTACTGGTACTGTTGCTTTCAGGTTGTTAGTGATTACAGGAAACGTATCAAACAGGAAACAGTTCGTACTGGAATGGCCTATCGAAAAATCCATTTTTTGCTTTTATTATTTTGTGTTTTAAGTCAATTTGCAATCAAACCAAAGATTATTTTGAAAAACAAAAAGTGTCACTCACACCCTTTTTTTTGTCCAAATCAACATGGCAAATTTGGTTTGTGTCCGTTTCTTAGTTTTTGAGCCTTAGGTGCCACAATGTTTTGGCGCTAGCTCCATTATAATATGATATATAGCGCTCAAATCCGCCGAAAAAAAAAATGATGAGCTCTAAGGCACCCTCCACGCCCCGCAATGTCATTGCACCTTAGTATCCTCTTCAACAATCATCATTATCATCATTATCATTATCATCCTCCTCCTCCTCCTCCTCCTCATCATCATTATCATTATCATCATCATCATGTTATAAAGGGAGTAAGGCCTACAATGTAACCATGAAAGGTTGTTTAACCGCTGAGCCTTAAATTTTGCTAAATATGCATAGAAAGACGTAAAGGTGCGTGTGGTATATTTTAAAGCAAGCCGTTATTTACAAGGCATACCTTGAAACTAACTCCAGCGCTATTTTCAAGGCATACCTACTTGTGTGTACATCTATCGCCAGTGGCTACCCCAGGCCCTTTTCGCCTGATTAGTCAAGCAAGCCGTTATTTACAAGGCAGCACCAAAGCACATCCGTCCGCCAAAAGGTTTTTTGGACGGACGTGCTTTGGTGCTGCTAACGAAGCAAGAACTCGCAGCTAAGTAAACTGGTTCACTTCGTTCCTGTTGAAGTCTTTTATTGTTCGTTTTTTTCACTTGACAAAGGCGAAAGCCGAAAATTTGAGTATTTTCTGTCTTCTCTTTAGTTTGCTTTGTATTGTTTGGGTTTTATTTCTCACGCGGGGCTTTGCAACATACAACCTTTTCTTTTTGCCCAATTTTGTCTTTGCTTATAGCCCTGCTGCGACCCCACAGTTTTTCTATGGTTTTTATGATATTTCTTGAAACTAACTCCAGGTTTCAGATTTATATTTTTCCAACTTTGATATAAAATCGGAATAGGATGCATAAACGTTGCCTACTGTGATGTTTCCACTTTCTCTCACTAACTTTCTTCTGACACCAGCCGTGATGGGCACGGCACAAACACACTAAATAATCGACTATCTCTCTTCTATAAGTTATAACAAACGATATCTGTATTGCTTACATATATACAATAATTATTAATTCATTCAATAATAATAGGAACATAGGTCATACAATTTCATGTGAATTTCGATGGAATGAAGTTGATGCAAATCAGTACATGCTAATTAAATGGCTTCGTAATATTCAATTTCTAGCACATTTTATAAAACACATGGGAACATTCAGCATAAGGAAACCTCTCCTTTAGGGGTGTGTGGCGCTATCTGGGCACTGGTTCTTCCTCTCTACCCTGGCTTGACTGCGCAGTTAGATCAACAGGTATCGGCAGGTACCAATAGGTCGGGAAGCCAAGAAGCCACGATGTCGTTAATCAAAATACAAGAAGTTGAGAAGCCAAGAAGGTGTTGTTCTTCCTCCTCTGTAGAAAAACAATCGCAACTTCCTAATCTACTGCTGGAAGGCATGACTTCCGTACTTACTCCATGACGGATATTCGTCATTAATACTTTTAACCGCTGACACTGTTATAAGTCAGGCTGCAGCTCCCATACTCCATAGGCTCCCATATAGGCAATAGAATAAACGATCAATACAGTTTTAATGATATTTACACGTTCCCCACGAAGAATAACGCTCTCTCTAACAGACCCCATCCTATAAGGTTTCGTAACATATATGTAACGGCGTTTCCGTGACTCTCTCAGAGGCAGTAGTTATACCAAAGTAAACCCACTAGATTTAGGTTCTACAATCATGAACATTAAGTAAAATACACATACATCGTACAATTAACTTACCACTCAGCAACAGCCCAAATGCCGACAAGATACCAAAGATACCACGCTCTGACAAAGGATGTTTGCGGGTTCCCTGACCTTCCCCACTCACAAGACTAGTACAAAGTTACAGTTGCAGTTGTGGTCTCCTCTTCGGCACGAAGCTGGTGAGTGCTCTCAGCGGTCTGAAGTTGGAAGGAGCGTTCGGGGATTTATACCCAGTCAGGTAGCGTCCCAAGACGCCCACCGAGTGTGCATTAGTTATCCTAATAGCCACCCCCGTCGACTCCACGTCAAATACTATTGAAACAGCTCTACCCCCCAAGCAATTCCCAGGTGATCTGATCGACAAGTACGGCGGTCAAGTAAACACTACCCTTTTCGGGTGTCAAAGCGCTTCAGTTGCATCGGCTACTTTCCCCCTCTGGCCTACAATAACTCTGTCTCCCCGCCGTTAGCTATCTTCCCACGCTAGCTATACCTTGCCTGTCTGTCGCCCTGTTACACCTACCTTAATACTGAAACAGCTTCTGATTGGTCAATGAAACATGCCTTGAAAATAACGCCGGCGTTATTTCCAAGGCATACCTTGAAAATAACCACTTCGTATTTTAAAAGGTCTTGAAGTTCGCTATAGTTTTAATACTTTCGTTGATTTTGAGCCAGAACTGAGCTGAACAAGAGAAAGTGTTCCAACATTTTGAGCCGAAAAAAAGCAATACAAAACTCATTTTCTTCCAGTAGAATTAAAAGGTATAACGGGAGATTTCACTCCCCGCTTCAGTTTACAACTTGGTGATCAAAGTTCAACTTTAAAAATCACATCTGTGTATTCCCCGAGTCAGTGAGTCAACTAGTAATAATAATAATAATGATAATAATAATAATAACAACAACAATAATAGCCATAAAACCAGGTTCAGCTGAGACTTCGTGCTTTAACATAACTATTTTAAAGGTGTAAAAGAAATATCAGTGCACACCCAATTAGTTAATGTAAGTGGCAAAAAAATGTTGTTTTTGACGCCAAATGTTACATGATGTCTGTGGTACTCGGTACAATAAAATTATTTCTAAGTGATGTCAAACGCAGTGAGTGAGGAAAAGTTGAAACTGAGTCAGCTGTCGCCACTTAAATCGACAGAGTCTCAAGTGGTAAGAGCGGAAATGTGCAGGTTGATTTGTCCATTCCCTCATATCTGTCTACTTAGAGTCTGAAGTGGATCCAGTTGAAATTATGCTGTCAGCTCCACCGGTGGCCCGATTTATAACAAACAAACAAACAAACAAACAAACACACAAAGAAACAAACACAAACAAACAAACAAACAAACAAACACACAAAGATACAAACACAATTTTATTTATAGTTTTAAATTTACAACATTGAACATTACCTTCTGCTTCTTCCCCTTTTGCTTCTGCCTTTTCTTTTTCTGTTTGAATTGTCGGACGTGAGCAAATACTGTAGAGGAAGTCGTGGAAAAAAAGACCTAAATATCTTTTACAAATACATCAAACATCCAGATCATATTTTGTAAAATCCTGTAGAAAAAGTACGAAATAATCTGCCATAGTTACGCAGTCCCAGTGGACAGAGTAAGCTTTTTAATGGTGGTTTAACATTTGTAGAAAAAGAGAATAAGAATTTCTAATAATGCTGAGAAATGGGCGTCAGACGGAATGAACCACAGAAAGGTCAGTGGCGGACCTAAATTTTTGGAGCCCTGAAGCTTTAATTGATATGGGGCCCGTTCGCAACCAGCAATGGTAGGGCAACGTCCGAAATTCACTCATTAACAAAAGAATTCTTTAGGGCTCCTCCAGGACTAGGGACCCCGAAGCTTAAGCTTCAACAGTTTCACAGCGGATCCGCTACTGACTGTATTATTATGTAACCATAATATTAGAAAAAAAACAACAACCCAAAAAAACAAAAACCACATTATAATGAACGGCCGACAATGTAAATTTCCCCATGCGAAATAAGAGATATTATGATAGATCTAGTTTCAGAATAGTGAAAAATTTTAATGTCAAAGGCAGTAAATGCGAAACGCAGATTTACTGTCGTTTCAAGTTTCTGATCCATCTAGTTTTCCGAGGAATACAATTAAAGGTATGGTGGGTCCGCGTCACATTATTTTTAACTTTATGCCAAGCCCTACTATCATCCCAAATATTTTCTGTGGTATTTTAATACGAAGTGTCTAGGCACACGACATATCGTGGAAAAAGCGTGGAGAGATTTTTCCACGACACATTTTTCATCCAATCAGAGTTGACCGTTTTCTGACTCAAAATGGCGGCCCCCACTGAGAGGGAGGTCGGAACCTTGGGGGCGTGAGGGTCTAGTCAGTCTGTATCAATGGGCGATAGTCAGATTGACTAATCAGGCGAAAAGGGGCTGGGGTAGCTGTCATAAGTCGTGAAACGTCGTGAAAAACTTCACTAAGGCCATTTTCATGACATGTCGTGGAAAACTTCACTGAGGCGATTTCCACGACGTGTCCTGAAACTAGCCACTTCCATTTTAATATCTGTTCATAACCAATCAGGACAAAACAGAATGCGCTGCCTATTTACATATATTTGCACACGTCCCTCTTTTCATACTGCAAGTCATTACTACGTAGGAACGGCTACATTTTAAGTAGCTGGAAGTCCAGAGCACACCCACTGTACTGATCAATGCAGAAGGAACAACAGAATCTTTGATTTAGAGCAAATTCAAGTTGACTTCCGTACAAAAATTGAGGATTTATTTCTGTACACGAGTAAACTACTTGTGTATAGTAAACACACTGTTCTTCTAACCCACAGAACAAAACATAATTATTATTTAAAATGACAGGTAAAAGTTGGGAAACCAAGCATGGAGTTGTAGGTATTGAAAACAGTGTGACTTACTGGACTTAGTTTCTTATAAAGAATTTTATTATATTTATGCCCTCAAAGTCAGTTCTTCCTTTGGTGGTGTGCTATGAACTGGTAATCAAGATATCGGGCACAATCTCTGTGAATGTAAATTAAAAGAATGGGAGTATAATGAATGTTAAGTATAGTCCCAGGGTAAGTGATAGGATATAGATTTAAGGTTTAGTTTACGTATTGGATTGACGATTGGGCGACCGTAGAAAAAAATAATAGGCTGATTAAGGAACAAAATAACCACTTTATACAAAGCTGAGTTATGATTTTGTAAGCCCCTGGGCTACAGATACAGTAAGGCAACCAATAATAATTAATCAAATCACGAATTTCGGATTCCTGAAATCAGTTTATTCAACTTCTACGACATAATGTCAAATTAGGCACAAATAAATGGGTGCAAGTGCAACACAGTGAAAAGAGAGGGGATATTATGTATGAATTTTCTTAATCTCTGGAGGCCCTCAGCTGGCGGAGGCCCCTGGGCTGCAGCCCATAAAGCCCATGCCTTAATCTGACACTGATTTTCTAAACTTAGTGAGAGAAACTGCCCGGGAGAGACCTGAAAACAGGTTTGTTTGTTTTTTTCTTTTGCTCTTGCAGATCTGCCCAAACTTGCCGGTTTCTGTTGTCGCTTTTGTTATAATTCCTCCCACTACTGAGCTCTTCTGTAACGAGTCAATTTCCACTTGTGTCAGAAAGGGGGGGGGGGAGGGGGCAATGTACCATAATCTGGATGCCCTTAACAGAACGCCAATCAAATGCAGCCTTGCTGGAAATCTTCCGCGGGAGTGTATGTCTGTGTGGCGGAGATGAAGATGGAGGGGGAGGGGGGGGGGGGAGGATGTGCATAATTACGGTGATACGCCTTGAAAAGAAAAACTTAAATAGAAAACGGCGAAGTACAAAAATACAACAGTACAAGTTATCTTGAATAAAAGCCAGAGCTGCCGGCCTAGACACTGAAGTCGCTAAAGTGTCACCCCAGGACATGTCCTTAAAATTGAAAAGAAAAGGCGTAGAGACGAAAAGAAAACAAGAAATGCCGGATAAAATAAAGGCCTTGGAATTGGGTAAATTTAATGATGATATCATGACCTGGATGTAGGTCACAATCTGTATATTAAATATTGAACTACCGATACTTTGTACCCTTTCACCAGTAGCCAGAGTCAAGCACTAGTCGCTATATGGATCATATTTCAAATATTTAATATAAAATCTTAGCTAACACTTTCTGAAGAATCACCATAAAAAGCAGACAAATTGTTAAGAGTATTAAAATTTAAGTTCGTTTAGTTTCTTGCCACTGTTTTGTGCATTGTGGAAATTGTCAAAAGAATTAAGCAGTGGGTTGTCTTCCATTATTGTTCATAGCTTAAAGAACAAATGAGAGAATAAATTTTGATTTGAGAGGAAGAAATCGTATATTTGTTTGTTTGTTGTTGTTTTTTTGGGGGGGGGGGTGGGGGGGAGGGGTGGAGAAAAAGATTTGAATGAAATATTATATCCACCAATCCCTTTAATGATGAGCAGAAAAACCTTAAATAGGAATCAACTGGAGATTATTAAAACTTAAGTGCCCTGCCTGTTCCTCCACCCACTTCCTCCTCGAAAATGAATCAGCAGTTTAACCACGCTCCTTTGTGTACTTAATTTCTCCCCGAGCTTCTTGAGATAACAGTTGATAATTCTCTATTAATAGTGATTGGAATCCGATAAGAAACCACTCACAGTATGGGAACAAACAACTATCCTTTACTATCCTTTATCACTAACAACATTGGGCGTGGTCGGCTTAGCGTAACCAAACTTGCTTTACCCAACTAATGATGAACCCATAGATTTTTCTTTTTTTCCTGCTTAGCAATTGGCCAGATTTTTATAAATCAGATAACCAATTATTATGTTTTGTCTGGACTCGTCATGGAATTTGTAGTCTTGGCATGCGAGAAAGTCGTCATGAAATAGATTAATCATTACTCTTATTACAGATGATATCAATAGATAAAAGGAAGGCTTATTTTGGCTCCTTGACCCCTCTAATCACGACAAAATTATTCTGGCCAGGTACGTGCGTCGGAGTATGGCAGCATTTTTTTTTTCTACTTGGAAGTAATCAGCAGAAAGAAAAACAAAATCATCCGCTGTGCTAAATCAAACCTTACACTATTCCTGACGCCAATCTTAACGCCGACCTTATGAAAGATTTGAATGCACAGTATCAGTGTCGGCGCTATCACTATTTTTGCTAAGAAATCATAACGAATGTACGATTTGTAAGAAATCTGATTGGTCCAAAATATTCAAAACTCTTCCACATTAACCAGACTGACCATAAATTCATTAACGTAGCATATGCTTCTCGCTAAACAGTATCCTCTCAAAGAACTCAAATTTAATGTCCAGCAGTCAACAAGGATTTAGAGTGACCTACCGATGCCCGCGCAGATTTTGCTCCAGAGTGATCAGAAACTCATCCCTGGTTATCTCCCCCGTCATCAAACACCGAGCACATAATTTATTGTTTCAGTGGACGGGATCAAGAAAAACCCTGCCAGTTACCGCCCCTCATTTTTCTCTGCTATCGCCCTCATTAGTCTTGCACTTCAAATCTGTTTCGGCTTTGAGGTTGGGTCTATTTTAACAGCTGGACAGGTAGTTAGTGAAATAAAGATACGAGTAGATACTATTTATCGAAGCGCGGGGGAAGGAAAACATAACCACGACATGTTGGTCTCATAAAACTGACAATAAAATTGCGTGGTAGCAACGAAAAAGTCTCAATTTTCAGACCGCCAATCCCTTCAAGTCCCGTCCGAGCGATTTCCCCCGAGTCGTATTTCGTTTCGCTTCGTGGAAGATGACCACTGTGATAGTGCAAGTTTTCATGATGCCCTTGGTGTGGACACAGGTGGCGTTGCTGCGGTCTTCTGTGACATGTGACCTCAGCCGTCATACTGACCTGGCATTTGAATATGATGACAAATGTGTGATCACAGATAGATAACTACAGTTGAGTTTAACAAATTTACCTGAGTGATAAATTAATTTCAGAGTGTACCCACCCGCCTCCCTCACCCTCGAATTTTTTGGTACTTGTTAGGGCGAATGGAGCTTCTAAGAATCAAAAGACGATGACTATCTCATGTGAGGAGTGGAAATTCTCAGATTCTGAACTCTCTCCGTATCTTGAGTATCGGTATCCATTTAGTGGAAATAAATAAATATGTAAATGAATAAATAAATAAATAAACAGAATGAATAAATACATTAAAAAAAAAAAGTAATTTAAAAAATAAATAACCCGTTGAAGATGGAAATATTCAATAAAGAAAGAATGAAAGAACGAAGAAAAAAGAGAAAAAAAGAGACTGAAGAAAGACAAATAGAGAGATGGAAAGAAAAATAAAGTTAAATTATCAACAACCAACAACCAACAAAAAAAAATTATTCGACTCCCCAGTATAGGACCGTGTCACATGAGACATTAGTTTCACCAGTTTTTGTCTCAGTTTTCTTAGTCGGGTCCTAAACACCGCTCAGGTAAACCAATACCACCTAAAATGTATGGTTACATACGGATGTTTGATCTCCACCGCCAGGTAAGTGTAGGTTACCCAATCCTACATAGTCCGTCAATCCCGTTTTATTGTGGGACACGTTGTAGTTATCGCCATAGCGTCGGTCAGCTCTGATGATCATTAAGCCGGACCATCTAAGTTAGCAACTCAGAGAATGAATCAAAACGCCCGTCGGGGATTATCGCAAAGCCGTGAAATGTCCAAAACTGCATTAGCTAGAGACGTAAAAGTGGTCGTTCAACGCTTCCCTGTATTTCATCGTCTTTTGGTACTTACACAAATTCGTTTGAAAATGTAGATGTTTCGATTATCACTAGCTCGTGGGGTCATTAAATACTCAGTGATCTTAGAACAGAGATAACTAACGGGCCGAGCTACAAGGCTATCGTGTATTGTGTGCACAACAATGTTGCACTTATCACTGATTTGTCGGTGGTATTTGGTTACCGCGGTAGAAAGGGACTTTAGTAAAACAATAAATCCTCTGGGCTGTCATGATTGTGAGAGATTACGCGAAGTTTCATGGCAGATGTTGTCAGAGGTGACGATAGCCGGGGCGGTTGTGTCAGCAGTGTGTCGCTCCTGGTGGGACCTGTTGGAGCCAGGACCCGTTGATAGCATACGAATGGTGTCATAAATCACTCGTTTTTGTTTTTTTCGTAAACAATCACATGACAAACTCATTTGCGCGATGGAGCGTCCACAGTCAAACCTCTAACGAGCTTTTTGAGGACTGGATTAATGTGTTGCGCAACGCTGATTATGGCCCTAATATGTTTTTTTCCCGAAGCCCGCTCAGTGGAAGAATAATAATATCCCCCCTTGAAATTGTAGAATAACATAAGATATTACCATTAAGTCTAATATTTGGTTGATTGTCATTTGTATCGCCAATAGCGGTTACATTGTGTGTGACAAGGTGCACAGCAGGGGGGACAATTTACGTAAATGTGGCACGAGCTGTATGTGAGATCCAGCACGTGTATAATTATAGGAGACATCACAAAGGGTGGAACTGAACTATGATAAAGGTGTTTAAATATATTGATGATTACTTTCACGATGAGAGTGTGAATTTGAATGCAACTATCATTCTGGGAATTCCAGCTGCAGTGACACGTCATGCTTCCTTGACAAATCAGTTCAAATGTACCGTTGTTTAATTTGAAAATCGGTCAGGGTTAGATCATTTTCACATGAGTCATGCGCCATTATCTCTATGCATAGTGTGAAAAAAAGAAAAAAGGCTCAAGAGAAGTTTTAACTTTAACCCGTTCCCTGCCATGCCTTGTATTTCGCAGGCCCGTGACCAGCCACTATCACCATGTCTAAGTGATGAGATAGTAATAACAGAAACCATTACAGTTTCCTGAAATTACGTAAGTTATAATCAAATAACTGCAGGTACCTGCAAACCATTATTTTTCTCTTCCAGTATTGTGTCATTGTGCCACGAACCCGGCGGTGAAAGGGTTAAAGTGTCTTTGTAACTTTTGTTCTTTGCGTTGAGTTTGAGAGTTCTCGTTATTTCACAATTCTATGCCCCATTTTCTTTAACAGTGATGATATTTGAATTCCCACAATATTCTCCCAGACAAAATCTGAGTAAGTTAGCGTCTGGCTGACCAACTGAAGGGGCTAGGGGTGCAAATGGCTCTTGGACCCGTTCTAATTCCAACCCCTTCAATTGTACTCTTAAACTCAAAGGTTTGGGATGTTTCTTTGCAGTCAGGGTAATTTCGTTTGATAAGACACTTTGAGTTTGTTTCCTTCTGAAATTTTAAAGGAACATAACTCAGAAGGTCAGGAGAAAAAAATATGAAAATAAAAAGAAAATATAATTGGTTCTGACAAAAGTTGTTTACCATCTTTGTCTCGTTTTTTTTTCTTCTCCAGCTTTTAAAATAATTTTCTGCTGTAGTCTTCCTTCATTTCCCTCTTCATTCATCATATCTCATCTTACTGTTGATTAGGAATTTTCCTTCTTTGTTTCTCTCTTCATTTTAATTAGTATATTGTTTTCAAGACGGACACTAACATGTCGCCATATCATGTTTCTTCAGGGCTTGCCATCAGCGGCCATCTCACCGTCTTGAGGACCATCTTGACACCTCGCTGACCCATGTCCAGCGCTGCCCTTCTGTCAATGAGGGTCTTGTACGATCACGTTTTGATAGCAGAGAAGAGGAAATGAAGGAAAGCAAAAGTAAAAAACCACATTACTTTGATTAAAGACCGCATGTCCAAAAGAAACATTTGAATACGGACTCCACTTGAGGAACAAGGCAAGGAGGAAAATTTGGCATGGCTGAGGAGAAAAGGTGTGGCGAGGCAGCGTCTTGCTGGACAATTAAAACCTCATTAATAATCTCTCTCACAATAGGATACTTTTTACACGGCACGCGTCGCTCGCCCAAAAATGAGATTTTTGGTCCCGGCAGTTTGCGATTCCGTCGAATTTCCGGTCACGTGACGGGTTTTATTCCCCACCAGGTTTTGTTACACGAATAGTGATTGGTTGCTCTTGACCATAGCTCAATCACGTGACTAAACAGCGGGCATTCTATTTACAGAGACGCTGATCCTACCACTGCCATTTTTTTTTCCTCTTTTAATTTCACCAACATTATCACTGCTTTTGTTTTCTGACCAAGGGCAGTCGGGCTGAAAAATGACATTTTAACGTGTCAGTCGCGTGGAGTGGAGGGTGCGCCTCCTGTAGATGAGTGAGCGGTGTTTCTATATTATTTGTTTTCAGAGATTCATAGAGCTTATTCAAACTCAAAGTCGAGAACGAAAGCTTTGTTTTTTTGTAAAGAAAAAAACTGCAGCCGTGCAGTGGAAGTCCAGTCTTACTGAAAACATCGAAGAGGCTTCTCCAAATTAACACGCATCACTTGAGAGAAGAGAGGAATCTCTTGCAGCTATCTCCAGTGTCTCGCGTTCCGCGAATTAGCTCCGGCTTCGTCAAGAGTAATGACATTTTGTCTCTGTAAAGTTCAAATCACTCCAACGCGTATCTTCACGGGTACCATTGTGTTGCAGTGTCCTATGCAGGCGCATTAATTGTAAAGAATCAATTTGATGCATGGTTTTCACACTGAATAGAAATCCGAGCTTCTGATAAAAGATCTGCCCTTTTATATACCTATGGGACATCGAATGCTAAGGTCAGAATTCTCCTTCTCCGATGCCTACCTGAAAGCATGCCAGATAATTACAGTTACATCTATTGTCTTCTTGCCAAAGGTCTGTCCAAGCATTGAAAAAGAAACTTCAAAAATATAGTGAAAACGAATATTTTATGAATGCCCATTTAAAATCTACTTTGGGCTGAAATGAATGTGGTACTACGCTGCCCTGAACAATGGCGCTATACGCCAGTGAGTGGAGTAATGCTCCTCGTGAGAGCATGGGGAGTGTCTTACTAAGCCCGGAACGTCACAGCCAGTTGCTGCCAGTAAAATGTACATCCAAGCAGGGGCGAGGATTCCTCGTGATCAAATAATCAGTGATTACCCTTCGAATATTAATTCTAGAATTACTACGATTTTCAGATCGAGCGCAACTCCAAGTCCATTTAGTATTTAGTCACTTCAGCATTCTATTCTACCTCGCTATTTGCGTTTGTTATAGTCCAACACCCCTCACCAGAAAGCATCTTTATAAGGACTACACCTTACGAATCGGTCCATAATCAGTGATTAACAAAGATGAAGAAGACTTGACTACACCCGGAAGCTAGCTTGGGCATAGCCTGTATTCGTCGAAGTGGCCGCAGACAGCAGAACAGTTGGGAAAAAATAGGAGCCTAATCAAAGCTTGACCTGATTTTACCTATGCAGACCTTTCACTGTGCGGTCGTTTTCATCCTAATGTAGGGTGAAGAGTAGAGTGAACGTGTTTGTGTGGCGTTTTTGTTTGTTTGAAGTAATCCAAGAATAATTTACTCTACGCATAGAAAGAGCTATCAAAGCACAATAATATAGTCTAGATCTAGATATAACTGATAAAAAAAAGCCGAACGTATCAATTCGTGTGATAGGTCTATCGAACCTATACCGCCACGGCAGATAGCCACTAACTTCTCCCAGATAGCTGCACATTGTTATATCACCAAGATGCCAGTTAAGCACTTTCTGCATTTTAATGCTAAAGGATCCTTTTCGAGAAACTTCATGAGATGGTAGAATAACAAAATCTCTGGCTATGAATTAATATGACAATGAAAACTTGCCGTTCAAATTATATTTTTAAAAATGGATGAAAAATGTCCTAGTTTAGCTTGTAAATTGCTGCATTCCTGTCCTGTTGACAAGAATAATATAGTCGGCGCGGCAGAGAGCTCTTTAGATTTTGAAATGCCTAGCCCCCGTTTCATTGTTTTAGTAGCAATTTCTATGGGAATGTGATGTAGCGAGACGTCTAATATAAGGCTCTCACTAGCTTAACTTCTGATTACCCTCTGCAGAGGGTTACGCGTCCAAGAAAGAATGGCAGAAGCCGACTATCTGACCGGGCTCAGTATGATAGGGTCTTCCCGCTTTTATTAAAAATTTTTTAGGAAATTATAGTGTGCATTTCTTACCCGCCAGCAGCTGACGGTGCCTTTCTGGGCTTAGTATAATACCCCCCCCCCCCCCATTTTAGGAATGCAAGCATGGAAAAAGAAGAAACTATCCACAGCAGACCTAGAAATTAGTAACAGTTAAGGGCAGTTGTACAGCAAATGGTAATAATTGCAAGAACAAGACTCGGGGACACACATGAGATAGATCTAGAGAGTATGACTGTTTAAAGTGCTAGACCTGAATCAGTATAAGCTGCAAAGGTTATTCAACTACATGTATGCTCATCGTATTGTGAAAATATCAAGAAAAACGGTCCGCGTTATGTGCACAATCATACAAGGTCACAGTAGTGGATTTGAGCCTCAGCTATTTAGTTGGAGATGTTCTCTACAGCAAGGTATACTCCAGTTTTCTTTTGGAAGATACACCAAGCATCTCATAGCTAAACGTCAGCCATAGATCAGTCCCCCCACCCTCCCCCCCCCTCCTTAAAAAAAAAAACAAACCAAAGGTGAATGTTTAACACACATTAGAAATAACATTATGTAAATTTTATATGTCCCACTATACCATGGAAAGCCTATTCATCTGTTTGCTCGTGTGTTCGTTGTGCAAATCGTTGCTCCCCTCCCCCCACTTTTTTAAATCCGTTTTTTGTTCCCTGGTTGTCTAGTTTCAACAAATATTTTCAGTCGAGAAAACCTTGAAGGCGACCTTTATCAGCCCGCTACTGTATCTCTTCAAATTACATGCATTAAGTCAGGTGCCTATTATTGTGTTGTTAATTTCTGGAAATCCCCGCTACACTGCAGTTTTTATTTAGGTCATAGGTGAGAAAAAGTTCACAAAAAATAGTTACATTTAGATAACGTTGGTGCCTCCGCACTCATTGCAAATCGTAACAAGTCTTAATTAAAAAACAGTCTCTGTCTGTCAGTCTTCCCTCCCCCTCTCTCTCTATCTTTCTCTCTCTCTTTCTCTCTCTCTCTCTCCCTCTCACACTCTCTCTCTCTCCCCCTCTCTTGCTCCCTCTTAATGTATAGTCTCAGTTTCCAACGACAAAAAAATCCCAAATATCTTGATTGTTTGTTGTGATTTATTTTAAAAAATCAAGTTATGATTGACCAGACTGTTCTTTCTTACTCACGATCAGACCAGCATAGAAAACCTGTCTTTTTCAAAAATTGTTCATCACTTCATAAGCGCTATATTTCCATAAATATTTAGGTTACAGTGTCTTGAGTGACTGATGAACCAGCAGATAAGAGATATAGCTGAAAAGTAGTTGAAGGGAGATCTGACTCACTCACTCGCCGTCGTGCACTCAGTCTCAGTCTTCGTCATCACAAGAGAATTCCGTTTTGCACCTTCCCAGTTATGCATTATTCACCTCTCGTGGACATTGGTCATACATTCCTCAAACTGCCCTGTTATTTTCATAGTCAGGCAAAAGCAAACGAGAAATAAAAAATCAAAAACAATTTTTTTGAATGGAGTCACTCGGATAAGTCACATTTCTGCACCGTTTCACTTGAAACTGTCAACACAGTTTAATTTCAGACTGAACGTTTGAAAGTCTGGCGGTCTCCCGTATTGTCTACCAATTTTTAGATAAAAGCACCCCCCCCCCCCGGAACATTTTTGTTTTCCTGTGAAATTAATGGACTCGGGTGACGATGTTTAACTCACAGTTATTTTGGTGCGATTTCTACATGGAAATAAAATATAGGCAGATAGGGAGAGGGAGAGACGGAGAGAGGGGAAGAAGCAGATTGATTCCAGGCATCGCCAGATACCTTAGCTAAAACACGGGATCGGTTTCATTACTGTGATTTTTTCTTCTTGTGGTATTACCTGTGGCCCATAGATGGTGCTTTACAAATTATAGTGAACTAGATGGCCTACCGGGCACTGCCTGGAATAAACAATCATGTGCCCCCCCCCCTCTCTCATATAATAAAAGTAATAAACTAAAGTCTTGCTTCAGAACTCATGCGCACCACAACATTACGCACCAAAATGAATGCTTGATAGGGTTACTTTTTATGACATGCGCGGTACTAGATCTATATATTACGAAACAAACATGCAAAAATACAGATGTTACATAGCAATAAACATTGTTATTTTTAAAAAATACACGCTTGAAGTAAACAACTTTTAATTATAGCCATCATCTTCCTCATCTCAATTGCCACCTTCCTGCCAAATTTAAGGCCGGAAGAGTGTATAGTTTTGTCAGTTAGTCATGCCAAAGGTTGCAAGTTACTGAAATATATAATAGACTAGATGAGTTACCGGGCATTGTCCAGAATAAACAATCATGTGCCCCTCCCTCTCTCTCTCTCTCTCTTTCATATAATAAAAGTAATAAACTACAGTCCTGCTTCAGAACTCATGTGCACCATAACATTACACACCAAACTGAACACTTGGTACGGTTGCTTTTTATGACATGTACGGTACTATATATTACGAAACAAACATGCAAAAATACAGATGTTACATAGTATTCAACGTTGTTATTTATTAAAAATACAAGCTTGAAGAAAACAACTTTTAATTATACCCATCATCTTCCTTATCTCAGTTGACACCTTCCTGCCAAATTTAAGGCCGGAAGAGTGTATAGTTTGGTCAGTTAGTCATGCCAAAGGTTGCCAGTTACTGAAATATATAATAGATTTGCGTGTGTGGGTGTGTGTGTATGTGTGTGTGTGTGCGTATGTGTATGTGTGTGTGTGTGTGTCTCGGTGTTTGCCTCTCCTTGTTAATTGTTATTAAGGTTTTATGTCCTGTCTGAGTGCTGAATGAGTATCTCAGAGACTCAGACCTCCCGTCATGCCGTCGGCAAAAATTAATGTGTACTTTGAAAATTGAAAAAAACTAAGAGAAATGAATTGTTGGTCCCCGCCCCCTGAGAGTTTCTCTTTGTAGATACTTTGGCGAAGCGCTCGATCAGCTCAGTCACCGCCTCGGTTTGATCTATTGCAGACGTCATTCGCAATGGGCCTATTGCCACTCAACACTGATCTGTTGTTTTAAACGTAGGTATCGGTCTGTGCGTGAATATTTGCGCACCATAATTATTATCACCAACAAAAATTTATAATTCATTATTAAATAAATATTAATATATATATTCAAATATTATTATAATACTTTAGAGTACAAGTTGTGAGTTGTGAACTGCGCCTAACAGGCTGCGTTAAAATTTGCTCTGAGATAGAGAGAGATAGTGAGAGAGAGAGAGAGAGAGAGAGAGAGAGAGAGAGAGAGAGAGAGAGAGAGAGAAAGAAAGAAAAGAGAGTGAGAGGGGTGCAAATCGAGAGAACAAGACTTTCTGTAAAGCGCCTAGAGCAGGGGTGCTCAACCTTTATTGACATAGGATCTACTTTTACATTTCCCAACCTTTGGAGATCTACCAGTCTGGCGAAGCCCTGAAACAAAACATAAAAGAAACTGAACCTATACTGGTGTGCCTATCGGCATTATTCACTTTAACCTACAACTAACCCAAACCCGCCACATCCAAGAAAAACGACCCGCCAAAATACAAAGACAAATAAAAAATATATAGATATACCTTGCGGGTGTGTCCTACATTCATCCCGCGATCGACTGCCAAGCACTTGAAGATCGACCGGTAGATCGCGATCGACTGGTCGAGCACCCCTGGCCTAGAGCAAACTCATTTGGATTGGGCGCTATATAAATGATCTTCATTATTATTATCACGTGTGAGTATGTGTTTATGTGTGTGTGGTCTGAAGTGTTTCAAAGAAAAATCTACGTAACACAGACGCTGAAAAGTCGCCCGCATTTATTCAACAGTCAACAAAGAATCCATTAATTTTATTTTCTCAGTATCGTTTGATTTTTTCTGTTTTATTGTTTAATTTCTGCCTCATTTATCCTTATGTGCCCATGTTATGTGGGTGAATGTCTAGCTTAAGAGTGTATGCAATGGACTGTGCATGAGAGAGATAAAGAGAGAAAGTGAGAGAGAGAGAGACTGAGAGAGAGAGAGAGAGAGAGAGAGAGAGAGAGAGAGAGAGAGAGAGAGAGAGAGAGAGAGAGAGAGAGAGAGAGAGGTGACTTGTAGATGAAGAGAACAAGACTTTCTGTTAAGTACCTGGGGCAATTTTTGGATTGGGTGCTATACAGATTTAAGTTATCTTCATTATTACTATAAAATATTTCCGCCACATTCAGGTCATATTTATTTCGACTTCTTTATTTTGAAAGAACGTGCGAACACTCGCGACAAAACACGACATGTGTGACTGGCTGTTCACCCACACAACAGAATGATGCAACTGTCCTTCCCAGCTGCGCAAACCAGCGCTCAGACTTGCTCAGACTTGCATTTTCATGCATGTTCAGACTCGTTTCCCCACTCAACCTCTTTCAAAGATGTAACACAAAAAGAATAAAAGCAAGAAAAGAGGAGAGAGAGAAAAAAAAAAATTACAACGTTTAGGGACAAAGGCAGAGCATCCGCGCATGCGTAATAATCCTCGTTGGTAACCTTTCTCACGTGGGCATCTCTGCTAGGCTATCAATGTGGCTTTGAGGAGTGTTAACAATCAATAGGCCTGTCTTTTAAAACAACTGACAGATGGGGTCGGACTGCATGAATATACCTCGTTTTTCATCTTTTGTAAGTCTGAAAACTGAATTCTTCTTTGTGTGAAAAAATAAATCATAGTGATGTCTTCAATTATAATAGTAAACTGGATGAGCTACCGGGCATTGCCCAGAATAAACAATCATGTGATTCCCCCCCCCCCTCTCTTTCTAGTATAATAAAAGTAATAAACTACAGTCTTGCTTCAGAACTCATGCGCACCAGAACATTACGCAACAAACTGAACGCTTGATAGGATTACTTTTTATGACATGCACGGTACTATATAATATTACGAAACAAACATGCAAAAATACAGTTGTTACATAGCAATGAACATTGTTATTTTTAAAAAAATACATGCTTGAAGTAAACAACTTTTAATTATAGCCATCATCTTCCTTATCTCAATTGCCACCTCCCTGCCAAATTTAAGGCCTGAAGAGTGTATAGTTTGGTCAGTTAGTCATGCCAAAGGTTGCCAGTTACTGAAATATAGAATAGATTCACAACAGATAAAGGTGAGGAAAAATCGGGGGGGGGGGGGAGGGGGGATTGAAAAATGATGACTGTTGCTGGCAATTACAAGTTGTATTTATTGTATACTATAGTAAGTAAGTGTACAAATTGTAGTAGGCAGGAGGGAGCGGAGAGAATGAATGACCGTGCGTTTTGTCTGTTTGTTTGTTTGTTTTTAATGTTTTCAAAGATTGTTTGCATGATTCTTTTGTGGTGGTCAGGCCTACAATAAACTAAACTTGAACCTGTAAGACTGATCAAGTGAATCTCGAAATGTTCCGTTAAAAATATTTTTTTATTTTCCATAGTTCCAATATTGTTCCATAGGCCTGTAAATAGGCGGGAAGAGCCTGATTACTTCCCTTGATAGTGTGTTCTCTCCCCCCCCCCCCCACCCCTCTTTTTTAAAGGGAAAATTGTCTTTCTTGAGGTGGGATGTGTTTTTGGGGGTTTCACCAGTTTTAAGAAAAACCATTAGTTTTTGAAAAGGGGAAAAAACCAGCTGCCTCATTGACACTAATCAATTTCAACACAAAAGGTCAAGGCTTTGTATGTCTGAGCAAGTCAGAACATGTCCCTTATCAACGCATCAAATTTCCTGAAAGAAGACAAAATTAGGAATGACGACATAGAACCAATAAAAATTAATAACGATGAAATTTCCCCCAAAACACTGAAGGAAACAAAATTAATAGACTTCGGGCGTGCCTCTGTCATTGCGTTTCACCACTGATGTGAACACAAAAAACACCAAAAAAACAAAACAACAACTCAGGCACATAGAGACAAAAAATTTTATATATATAATTACATGTTGCAGTTTTTGCTTGAGCAGCGTACCAAAAAAGAGAAGAAATGGGCACTTCGGAAGGGGAAAGGAGCAGAAAGCTGGAGTGCATGCTGAAGAACACGAACACACTGACTTTTCTGGACAGATTTTTTTTTAATTGGCAAAATTCATCATGACACCACGTCACCACACGTGCGCCGTGTTTTTTGTTTGTTTGGTTGTTTGTTTTTTGTTTCCTGCTACACAAATTGAGTGAGCACCCTGTGTTGGAGTCCGGCTGAGGCAGGGTGAAGGGTGGGTAGAGGAGGAAGACGGGGAGGGTGACATGTTATATTTACAGGTGATGAAACAGGTCGCATTATTGTTCCATAGGCCTGTAAATAGGCGGGAAGAGCCTGATTACTTCCCTTGATAGTGTGTTCTCTCCCCCCCCCCCCCACCCCTCTTTTTTAAAGGGAAAATTGTCTTTCTTGAGGTGGGATGTGTTTTTGGGGGTTTCTGAAATTATTTTTAAATCTTCTAGCTAAGAATTGTCTTATTAAAAATGTGCAGCGTTGCCGGTCCTTGGGATTTATCCCACGATCTTGGGTTACATTAAGGGTAACATTTTGTGATCTTGGCATTTTGTTTTCCATATCTTAAGATATTAATTAGTGGCTGTTGCTGACTCTATGTTTTGCCATTATTTCTTCGTAAAAAAGAAAAGGAAAAAAAATCACAAAATTACCCTTCCATTTGCGACGTAAAAGGAAAAAATAAAGCCAAATGGGCTGAGGAGCAGTCTGAGACTGCCCATGTGAGAGGCTCGTTTGCATGGTCTGCGGGCTAACCACTGCGCTGCTTAGTTTAAATTCAATGTATAACGAAATTGTGAAATTTAAATGTGTTTTTTACACGAGATTCTTGGGATTTTTGAAAATGTTCACCGGCAACGCTGCTTATTATGCCCATATTCTGAGTCCCTGCGTCCGATCAGATAACTTTTTAAAGTGAATCTCGCATCCCGGAGTATTTTTTACCTGGCAGCAATGTGTTCACCACTGTAAGTTCAGAGGTCAGTATTTTGCGACCTTATTTCATCTCCATTTTCGCGGGGGAGGGGGGGGGGTGAGGGGGGGGGGAGAGAGATTCTTTAATATGTAGAAGAGATACAAATGCACACTTTGACGCTTGTTTAAAATGCGTTGAGGCACTTATCAAGCTGTTTCTCAGTTCCGATTTTATTCTAAGCCCGTGACAGAGTACTAAAGCCGACAACGTTTAACTTCGAATTTCTGAATCACGACAAGTTACTGTAGCTCTATGCGGAACTATTACCCACCCATGATAGTAATCACAAAGATGGGAAAATTTTGAAGAAAAAGATGAAGGAGAAGAAGTGGCTGAAAATGGAAGAGGCGAACATTTAAACGTACTCTCATTGATACCATTGGACGCAAAGACTAAAAACAGGCATGATTAATGTGGCAGTAAATTGGTAGGGGAACCGCCATAGTTTACACATGAAGCTACAGCTGGGCAGTGAATACAAGTCAGTATTTGTTCTAGATGTCTTTGTAAGTGGACGTCGGTTCTAATAGTCTGATATTCTAACTCAATCATGCCTGTTGATAGGGGATCGTGGTTTATTTCTAAAGCTCGAGAGAGAAAATAACCTATCGAATAGTAGAAAACAAGATTTGGGGGAAAACACAGCTAGTTGAATGTAGGTCAGCCATCGAAAAGAGTGGTGGGTGGAGAAGGAGAGGCAAATAACTGGCCACGAGTAAAGCTCAGACCACTCATTATCAACTGACTAGTACGAAATGCAATCTTTGTCTCATTTACGAGCAAGGTTAAGGTCACAGAATTTGGGAATTTTTGGTAAAATTGGTGAAGCCTTATTGTGTTCACTGCTCATCTATAACTTAACTATGTAGAATACTGTGGTGCCCGCATAATGTGGCAGCAGCAATCTTTTAAATTTCTCAGTAAAGTTGTACAAACTGTGAAACGGACAAAAACTAAGGGCGCGTAATGACAAATTAATAAGCGTTGTTACAGGCAAATAGACCATAATAATATTATGCTTGTCGCCCTCGGTTGTAGGTTATGTCCAAAGAAATGTAGTTTGTTACGCCCTGCCATCTTTATTTTAAAGATAAGATTTCTAATCAGTGAGCCTTAATGGACTCAGTGTAGCAGCCGTTTTCGAGATGACATACTGTAAAACACGAACTCAAACCGGAAAAATAGGAATTTTGAAACAGCTTGATAAGTGCCATGACGCATTTTAAACAAATGTCAAAGTGTGCATTTGGTATACTTCCTCTACAGACCTAAAAGTTCTCCAGTTTTTCAGAAAATGGTGATAGAACAAACATGAACTAAGGTCTCCATTATGTCAGCCCAGAAATCACAGTCACCACCGTTTATCTTCATCCTGCTCGTTATCATTGTCACGAGAATCTTCAAAGCTTTCATCAAGTCCATAAACGGTTTTCAAAAGATTAAAAACTGTCCTACTCAAATACAGGAACAAACCAGGCTGATTAACCCTTTAAATAACGATTTGTCTGTTCAACAAAGCAAAACAAACAAAACTGTTCAGGGATGGGAATCCTAAGGAAATTTCCCGAATTCCCGATTTTTAAGTTTTCTTTTTTTTTACCTGCCCTGGAAATTTTGCCAATATGTATGGGACTTTACATGACGTGTGTGTTGTGAGCGGCGGTGATGCGTTAAGTCTAAAGTTCAGGAAATATTTCTGACAGTGGTTCCCATCCCCGACTGTTTAAAATGGTCCAACGAATGCAAAAAGAAAAATATTAATTTATGGGAAAAAGCATTTATTGATCATTTAAAAGTGGTGAAATATAAATCATTGGGCACTTAATGAAGCCTCCTAAATATGGAGCATAATGCATGTGAGGGTTGAATAACATTAAATAAAAGTTTCTGTTTTATCACCATAATCATAGTTACAGCCTTTCTCATGGCCAAACGTATGCACAGATACAATTACGTGCAGGTGCTCACGGTTTGACATAACAGAACAAGATCTAGTAAATTGACCCAGAATTCTATCTTATTCATAGGTCATCCAATTTGGGACACAAGGAATTCGAATCAAAATCTCAATGCAGCTCTGCTTATTTATATGCCATGGGCGAAATATAATGGCGAAATATCTGTCATTTTCTCATCATGAATATAAAATTGTCGTTATACTGACAGCCTGCAATAAAACTCGTGTACACGTGCTTTTTATTACCTGGAAAAGATTGATGTTATTCTCATAAATCTCTTAACGCACTCAATAGCAGTATGTAAATGTGATTGTTTTTGTCTGGTGTTCTTTAGATGTCCATCCATCCATCCATCCATCCGTCCATCCATCCATCCATCCATCCATCCATCCATCCATCCATCCATCCATCCATCCATCCATCCATCCATCCATCCATCCATCCATCCATCCATCCATCCATCCATCCATCCATCCGTCGGTCTGTCCGTTCGTCCATTGGTGTATCTGTCTGTCTTTCCATCTTTCTGTATGAGTTAACAGCAACACTCTACAACAAATAATGTATACACAACAAAAATGAACATTATTTCACTAGAACCCCCTTTCACTGGGAATTTTTCTTACTTAGAGCCAGGGACTAAAGCGGGTAAAAAGTAACTGTCGTATCCCGACGCCATAACAGGAGCAGGAAAATTGAGTACCAATTATGGCACGTTTCAAAGGGTTAACGCTACCAAAGGTGCGTAAAGGATTAACTGCTGATGTATCAGACATGGGAAATTACCTGTCTCCGATATAAACTACAGGATCTTTGACCCCAACTGGCTCTGTTAGACTGTGTGAAAAGATAAGTACTCAAAAGCCTATCAATCATCCAAGTGCACCGCTCAAAGTGCGTTCACAAGGGTTGTATTATACTCCTGATATCCCAGCTGTTTCCATGGATGATAATAAATTATGTGAGATGAATGATATTAATTTTTGAAAATAAAATAATTATGCCTGATTGACTGTACTCTTAATGCTCTCGTGTGTTTCTCTCTTTCTCTGTGTATGTGTGTGTGTGTGTGTGTGTGTGTGTGTGTGCGTGCGTGTGCACTGGGAGCGGGTGGGCGAGTGGCTGAGTAAGAGAAATTCTCCCCCCCCCCCTCCTCCTCCTTTTTCTTTCTAAAACGGCCAACTGTGTAATGTGAATGGCTAACTCAAAACATCAGGGTAAAAGTCAAGATCTAAAATGTAAGCAATTATAGTCATCTGTCTGTCTGTCAGTCTGTCTGAGTAAAATGCCCTTGTGAGGATGTGTCGCTATGTAGAACACAAATCCCTCCAAACTGTTATGTCTGTGAAATGAATCGTTAAGTCAAAACGTCGATGTAACAAATGGGCTCTAAAACTCTGGATTAACCGATCGTGTGACACCACTGACTTACATTATGGGTGGCTGAATAGAATGAATTATCGTGCCCGCTTCTGACAGGACATAAAACCGGGGCGTCTTTTGTTATTGGTTTAATTTCCCTTCACGGTACCATATTGTATTCAGTCATGACAAAAATAAATCTTATCTCACAGGAAAATGGCCATACTTTCATTAGATCCACTCACTAAAAATCTATCAATGGCCGATCTAACAAGTTCCAAAATTAATGGCATTAGTTGGTTTCCTTTGACGTCCCAAAGGTTGCGAGCCTCGTGTTTTTTACCTCTAAAGATCTTCCCTGATAACTAAATATGATCTAGATCTACTGTGATAATATATAAGAAAAGATCTACTGTGGTAACACTTTATAATATAATTAAATAGTTCTATCGGAGACACAGAATACCGAGACAAACCATTCCTTCTCCCACTATAATGTTTACAAAATTAATTGCTCGCGTATAAATGAGTGAGTACTACTCTTTTTCATTCAATTATGAAGAGGTGTGGTCAGAATTTGGTGCATTGTTCACATCAGTGATACGCGCGCAAGTCGACGGTCGGAATTATGACGCATTGATTTGTCTCTGTACTATCCTGTGTCTCGGGCTGTATCGTATCCGGTCACGTAATACACCAACACCAGTGTCAATGTTTACCGCCAGTTTTATCTTGCTTTAAGTCGGTATTTCTCAACCTTTTTCTGTCGACTTCAATTTTCAAAAAAAAAAAAAAAAAGTGCACCCCATCATGATCAGATAACGTGTACAGCATAATATCCCTACGCCCTATTCTGAAGTCCCATGCTCCACCAAAATATTGCCACGCCCCCGGTGGAGGGGGTGGGGGAGGGGGGGGGGCTGGGTGTGGCTTGCTGCTCGCTTTGACAAGCACTGCTTCAGATATTATGTATAAAGCATCATGTCCTGGTAATTATTCACCCCAGCAAGAAAGATAATTTGAAAATATTCAAACACACAAACTAGACAATGAGTTGGTTTCACCTGTCTTGACCTCGTAGATCTTGCCATTCTCTGTTCGTTTAGCTCACTTTCACTCAAAAATGGTTGCTGAATATTGCATGATAGTGTTACATCTTAATTTGGATGAAACAAATGAAATGAATGATGTAGGCCACCCTAAAAAAAATAATACCCCTGAACAAGGGGCGATCAAGTTTTGGCACCGTTATGCTAAGTTATAATTTTATATATTTATTATGTTTTAGTGACAAGGCAAGAAAAGGCCAGTTCCTTGCAATAATGTATTTTCTGCTAAAATTTTACTCATAAATTCAATCCACACATTAATTTTTACTTGATTTCGCCACGTCATTGGCCATAGACTACCAAAATCATTCTCTCAGTTGAAAATGAAATGTATTTCTCGCCATATCTCATTTTGACAAGGCACAGATTTAGGTTGACTGGCAAAACGTCATCATTTCTTTAAGCTGTCCTTTGGAGTGGAAGGATGAGATCATAGTAGAATGGATGCACGGGGGCAACAGGTAAACACTATTTTCTTGCTTTTTTACACCGTAAGCCTAAAAATCAGAACAATTCATTGTAGCGAACAGTTATTCAAATCCCTGCTGTCATCGGGACTGTAAAGTCTAGAAATATTTCTACGTATTTTTTTTCCCCCAGGAAGGGGACTTTTTCTGTCCTTTTTAAGCTCAGATTGATAACATGTTGTAACGAAGTCAATACTCCGTATTTAAACATGATATCACTGAGATACGGAAGTTTTGGCTATGGCCGCACAAACAGAAGTTTACAATTCAAATAAGAGTGACAATGACATAGCAAAGAAAGTCAGATAAAAAAGAAAATAATGTGAAACCCCACAAATAACCCGAGTGTTTTTTTCTTCTCATTTGTTCGTTCTCTAAATCTCATCTGAGTTCTTTGTGCAGAACACTGAATAGATGTTATACCCGTTTTGGTATAACCGGTCGCGCCTTGATTTCCTCAGTGATCTGCATGTTTCCTTAGGAAGGGAATGCCTGCTCAAGTGAAACGCCTGGCCTTGGGGATATTTAAGTGGAAAATATGCATATTCCCATTATGATGTCGACTAGTGGAATGTAAGAGGAGATAGATAGATAGATAGATAGATAGATAGATAGATAGATAGATAGATAGATAGATAGATAGATAGATAGATAGATAGATAGATAGATAGATAGATAGATAGATAGATAGACAGATAGATAGATAGATAGATAGATAGATAGATAGATAGATAGATAGATAGATAGATAGATAGATAGATAGATAGATAGATAGATAGATAAATAGAGAGAGAGAGAGAGAGAGAGAGGGGGGGGATTTTTTAACTGGGTCTTTTTTTTATATTTTTTTTTTATTGGGCAATAGATTGTCAGTAACTTTATCACCTTTTATCCCGTGCTACTGAGAGAACGAGCAAGAGGAAGGAAGAGACAGGCAGAGAGTAAGAGAGAGAAAAAAAAATGAGAGCGACAGAGAGATAGAAAGAAAGAAAGAAGGAAAGAAAGAAAGCAAGAGAGAGAGAGAGAGAGAGAGACAGAGAGAGAGAGAGAGAGAGAGAGAGAGAAAAGCTTTGCGGGTCTACTTACTATGATTGGTTTATATTTTGTGAGGTTGATTGATACTACAAAGAGCCATCGGTAAGCTCTTTCACTCAGTGTAAATGTACTTTCCCTCCCGGAGCTTCCCGTGTCAACTGGTGCAATCGACCAATAGTGATCCCCCTCATTAGGTATATAAATTAATAATATTGTCTCAAGTGTATCCACTACGTTCAATTTCATTACGGAACAAACCACCCAGATGAACAGGTCGTGGTATCGTCTCCTTTTACATTCCACTAGTCGACATCATAATGGGAATATGCATATTTTCCACTTAAATATCCCCGACGCCAGGTGTTTCACTTGAGCAGGCATTCCTTCCTGGTCAGAAGCATTGTTTAATCCTTTAGCCCTTGAAGTGTCATAAACAATATTCAAGGTCAGAAATAATTATAATGTCTGACTTTTAACAAAAAAAGTATAATCCTGTAGAGCCACACACTTTATTTACGTTATACCCAACACGTGCATGTCATCAAAACCACGGTTAAAGTGTTTTTCAGATCTTTTACGAGCCAATCGTTTTGCTGTTCATATGGCCTAAAGGGTCAGGTGAGGAAGATCTTTGTTTTTTGGAAGGCTGTTGGCTTCAATTTAAGAGGGTTTAAGTGATCGCGGATCCATCTTTAAAATACTAGTAGCAAGCATACAGTATCCCAGTTCGGCGTAGCCATTCGACGGCGCCCCGAAAGGCCTGGACTTTTTCTCGAGTAGAAGAGGAAATAAAACAAATAATGTTTGGCAAATGTATAATCATGATGAACAAAGCAGGCTGTGACGCATAATGCTTAAGTGTTTCCTCCCTGAGTTTTGGCCACTTCTTACTGTTTTTGTTTATTTTTATTTCAAGGTCATTGTCAAAACACATTTCCGTTCTTTCACCATAATTCACGACAATACTTAATAAATTCAATGACATGCAACATTTCCGTTTTCTGGTCATTTCTGTCCCGCGCCCAGTATAGCTGAATGTGGTAAGATTGAAATGACATAATTATTACGGTTTTCTGTTTCTGAGGATCCCCCTATTACAGCACTCTAATTATCAACAAAAATAAAAGCTGTAGCCTTGAGATAAACGTTGCCTGGCATGATATTCAGTTTTGTCGTTCAGCGACTGTTGTATAGTTGTGTATCTTCGGTGAATTTTTACTCCTTCGTCCAATAAGTTTTGTCATTTTGTTAGTGGTTGTTGTTGTTGTTTCCATTCAGAAATATGTAGCTAGAAAGGGGGAAGGGGATGAAAAAAGAGATCGACAAGGAGATCCAGAACTGTAAACTGCAACTCGGATATGCAAAAACCGTCCAATTTATGGCAGCTGGGATTCCACATGGAAAGATAATAAAATCGTTGATGGATGGATGGATGATTGATGGATGGATGGATGGGTGGATGGATGGGTGGATGAATGAATGGATAGATGGACACGTGGATAGATGGATGAATGGATGATGGGTGGATGTATAGATGGATGGATGGATGGATGGAACAAAGAAACAAATCAAACCTTTCTTTCACATAAATTAGTGTTTATTAACGCGGGAATATTTTTAGAATGTGATATCGAATTACCAACCTTCACCATTCACTCTCAAGACTTTCTTGCCATTTGACTCCGCAGTTGCATATTAATGACACCCTTAACCATCTTTTCTTTGCACACTGTTTCTTTCCACAAGAGCAGTTCAAATTAGGCATTGTGCTATTAGCTTACTTTGTTGAGGAGCAGGCGTCAGAAGTTAGCCGATCTCTACCAAAGCGAAATGATGGTGTAGAATTTCTCCACTAAGGTCCCCAATGTCTTGTGTCACTACGGAACCTCGTTATCCACTGAGGTTCATCATTATCCACCACGGGTCACCGTTACTTGGCTGCTGCTGGCCGTTAACTCGCCATGGGTCAATGATATTCACCTGCTGATGCCGCTAATCCGCAAGTAATGATGACGTGGGTATCTCACGGGTCATCCTCTCTCACGGCCTTTGTCACCGGTAGCAAAGACCAACACAGCCTAGAGGTGTCGCCCTGACGGCTGACGACAGCCACATCAATGCAGGCGCATGCTCACACCCATCACGTGGTCATCAAGCTGCACGTGGACGGGGCAGTGGACGCAGTTAGGGGCCGTTGGAGTGGTCAGCACTCCGCGTGGACGTCACGTGGCGCTTGATTCCTGACCGCGCGTGAAGAGCCGGGGAATAAATCGTGAAAAATGTCTTGTGTTTGACAGCGCCGAGTCTGTGAAATGAAAGAGCGGGTTGTGTTACAATCGTCAGCCGGTTTTGTTTCCATCGAGAGCAGTCACGCCTTCAAGTAGAGGATAATTACTTTGGTAAATTACCCTACTATTTAGATAAAGAGACCCCTGACAATTTCCCCCCTTCATAGAACATGGCCGTGGGACGCAGGTGAATCCAATGGTGGGAAAATCTTTTCATACCTATAAATTTTGGACATAAAGGTCGGCACGGGTGGTCAGTTATTTTCTTTTATTACGAAGTTTTGACCGTTGGTCACGTCGTAAACTGCCCAGGACATTTTGGCCCCAACAATGAAACCGTATGGGCAGCTTACCGACGGCTCCTGATAGTGACCACTTCATCCTCCCGTCAATAGTGATCAAATTGAGCATGATGACTGCACACTTGGTGTCAAATCTATGATTTGCTGGTTTTTGTACAAGTTAACAGCGATGACTAAACAACGAGTGCCTTACTGTGCTTAGGTTTCCACCGACCACAGAGACAAATTATGCCCTCCTCCAGTGCGTCACCAGTGTCAGTCTGAGGCAATCAAATTATGAGATTGTCTGTGTACAGGGTCCGCATAATGAAGCCCGCCACCTGCAAAGATCAAGGGCTTTTCCTCATTACTCTCTTTCATAGAGTTTTCGTTCCATCCTGAATTGACCGCTGACAGCTCTTTTCTTCTCGCAACGGGAAAAACCCTTGCCTCTCATTTAACACATTATTATTATTATGTTATACACCAGTCATTCAAAGACTGTTAATAAGTGTTCTAGAATCTCAAGAGTAGCAACTAATAAGAAATTGAACGTTTAAAGAAGGATCCCACTGACCAAGCTGTTTTGATCATGCCTATATAGAAAACCCTATTATTATAACATGATACAAGTAGATGAACGTATAGAAAGTTACCGAACCTGATTTCCCGCTGAACTGCTCAATACGAAACAGAGCCGCGAGCTGACGAGTTGTTGATGTAAGCGCGGCAAATTTGTAAGTTTTACTTCTATAATGTAGTTAGCGGTGTCGCTGACGTGTACGGTGACTCAGGAGTTACAGAATTTTATCTGGGTGTTGGACGTCCCACGTTCACAAACCGATTAAAAAAAAAAAGTCTATTGATATAATTACAGGCACTCATTCCTTGGTGAGTTTGCTGAGGGGTTCAAACAAAATCTGTGGTCATGTTCCATCCTCTTACATAGACTCAGCGACCTGAAAAGGGACATCCAATCCCAATTAGAACAAAATAACTGAAGAGGTCGGTAGAGTGCTGATAACGATAGCAATAATGGCTAGGATGACGAAGACGATGTTGATGGTGTCAGCGCTATACTTTTATAATATTCTTTAGATAAAGATCTTTGTTTCTCTAGGCCCCCGAGCTTCTGAGCCCAAGCCTATTGGATTTTAAAATTATCGTTTTTAAATGTACCCATCAGGACAAAGGTTTAAACCATCTGTGATTAATTTTTCTAGTGATTAATAGATGAAGTACCCGGCATGAGCCGGGGGGATTAACCCTCCCACACTTCTCCCTCTCTGATCTAAGAAATTTTCCACTATAAACTATAATCTGCAACAAAATAGATATGCGCACTATTTCTGGGCCGGGAAGTTGCATGTACCAGACTGAATCCTTGTCAAATATAGGCTGTCGTATGATAGCAGCCAAAAAAAAATAAAATAAATAATTTTAAAAAAGTAATTGCATTTCACAGTTTCACAACTTTAAAAACCTAGTGGCCTGAAACTTGAATGAAAATAATTGGTGCACACAAAAGTGACTGGGTTCGAATAATTGACATTTGATAAAAATGTTTAGATAATATTTTAAACTGCTATTTAGGTTGTGGGATAACCAAAAAAATTAAAAAATGGCCAAAATTGCACCACAATGAATCACCCCCGCCACTAGTTTTAAATTAGAACGGCTGTTTGATGTACTGCACTTTGCTGTACCATTATCTATAGCAGGGTGTTAATTCAACTGAAAGGCTCTTGCAAAACACAGCAGCTACAGGGCTCTTATCTACCACACTCACCTCGCAGAACAAAATCAGGAGAAATAAATTTGTATAGCTTCCTTGTCTCCACCGCCACGGTTATCTAAACAGAGAAGAAAGATAAAATGTAAATCCCTCCAACAGGGACAGGGGCGTATCTACGGAAAATAGCACCTACGGCAACCCGTGTAACACCCTCTTCTTCCCCCCCCCTCCCCCCACTCCCTGTATTTGACACTCATCTTTTAGATAACTTTTGCCATAATATTAACTAGAAATATAAGTCAAGCTCTCTGGTGTTTAAATTAACAAACTCTGGCACTACGCGAACATTTACATCTTTACTTCTCAAGACAATGATTTTTTCACTGTGGGAGGGTGACTTGTCTGACTAATAACAAAAAATGCTCAGCGGCGTCCCCTCTTCAAGTGACCCCCCCCCCCCCCCCAGGACCAATGCTGTGCTTGCTATAGCTTAGATATAGATACGCCGCTGGAAAGGGATAAATCTTAACCATTTCCTTTTCCAAGAAAGACAAAACAAACAAAGAAAGGAGGTAATGGCAAACGCTGTGGTGACATTGGTCCCACAGACGGGCGCGTTTTCTGTGTTTGTTTCCTGGTCAAAAATACCTTGCAAACAGCCAGGTTTGGACCGGGGTCCGCCACTTACGAGGTATTTAGCCAAAACCTCAGACAAGGTGAGGTACAGGGTAGTCAGGCAGGGATGAACGAAGGATTATTTTTCTCGTGTTTATTTGTGTATGTGTGTGTGTGTCGAGGGGGGTGGGATATGGAGGGAAATAATGAAAAAAAAAAAAAGAATTAAAAACGAAAAATTAATCAGACTCCTTTCTAAATGCAGGTATCAGAGATTGTAATAGAATTATTTTTTAAATATAACAGTGTTGTTACAATATTACATTATTATTATAATGTATCGAAATTGATGCTGGCTACCCCCCCCCCCCCATAAGTAAATAATCAGGTTCATTATGTACAACCTGACTCATTATTGCTGACAATAGGCTATGGTACTTTTTGGGCCGTGGACTGCGGTACAAAGGTTTCATTCATGACACAGGGGGCGTAAAGCTTTGTCGATATAATAATAATATTGCCAGTAATTTGTTCTCTTCCCTGACATCTTGGGTTTTGTTTGAAACTGAGGCTGACAGAGGGATGTTGACTAATCAATACATGGGCGTGGCCTATTTGAGAGGTTAGGGGATTTTTTGGGGGGGGGGCGGGGGGAGGGGTAATCTGTGCAGCGGCAAGGAATTTTTCTTTCTTTTTTTTTTTTTCCGGATGGTGATAAAAACTACATTTTGACAGTATTTTAATTGTTATTTTGTTCCATTTTTTTTTTTTTTTATCTTTGTCCTAATTATGTTATCGTTGGCCCCTCCTATTCTATAAAATCTTTTTTTGGGAACATTTATTATCTTGTTCAATTAATTTTTTTTAAGGATGTTGTCATAAGTGGGTTAGTACATTATCACTAAATGTCATAGCACCCTCAGGCTCGTCTTTTCCACTTTTCTGATCCCGAATTTCCATTGTTACATTGATGTCAATTATTTGCCCTGTGTAAACTGAACATTCATAAATGAGTGTACTTTAAAATGTAAAATAATATTTTTTTTTATTTTCGACAAATTTTAATGAAAAAGAAATGTGAAAACATGACGGTTGGGGGAAAAGGCGGGGGTTGCTCCCCTAAATGAGTTGCTCCCCTAAATGAAGAAATGGAACTGCCGCTCTTAGACCTTTTAAGTACTTAAGTGGCACCTACCACAGCATATCCACAAACACGGAGCTAGAGAGAGAGAAGGAGAGAGAGAGGGAGAGAGAGAGGGGGAGAGAAAGGAGGGAGAGAGAGACAGACAGAGACAGGGACAGAAAGACAAAGAGAAAGAAAGGGAGAGAAAGAGTGAGAGACGGAGAGAGAGGAGAGAGAGAGAGATAGAGAGAGAGAAGGAGAGTGAGAGAAATGGAGAGGAGAGAGAGAGAGAGAGAGAAAGATAGAGAGAGAGAAGGAGAGTGAGAGAAATGGAGAGGAGAGAGAGAGAGAGAGAGAGAGAGAGAGAGAGAGAGAGAGAGAGAGAGAGAGAGAGAGAAAGATAGCAGCAGGAGCTGAACGCCCCTTAAAAGCCCTTGACTAGTAAACATAACTCACTTGAACGTCCGGTAACTAATTATAATTGCTAAAGTTTTATGATAACTAGGTAGTTCAAGGTTCGCTTTGACCCTCCAAGTCCAGTGACAATTCTTATCAAACATCTGCACATTAAATTATTTTAAATGTCATTTCCACTTTAAAATATTGTTCCTGTAATATGCCCTTGGCAAGTTACTTTGAGATATCAAGAAAACATGCATACCGATAAATTCTTCGAGGTATGAAAATGACCTATTACCCGTGACCGCGCAAAGGAAATCAGATCCTATAGGGTTCAGTGGCGAACTGCAATAGGGTATAAGCGTATCTTCCTTGATGAAGATACACCCTTGTCTAAATGGACTTAAGAGATAAGTGTTTGTAGTGAGATAAAGATAAAAATAAATCCTAGTTTTCGGAGACAAATTCTGGGGATATTTTTTGAAAAAAAAAATGTTCTCCAACTAATAATAAAAATGATACTAATCTCAGCGTATTCTAGAGTAACGTGGTATTATAGATAAGATGTGTTATACCAGCCACTTAGTTAAACATTGTGTGAGACAGCCTGGCTGAAACCAGTAAACCAGTTAACTGTAAAAAAAAAACAGAACAACTGATAACGATGAGCATGGCAACGAAACAATACAAACAAACGGATGTTACCTAGTACTAACTATGGCTCTTTTCGTCGCTGTCAAATCCTCCCCCCTCCCCCCCCCCCCCCCCCCGCTGCGCACACACACGCAAACGCCTACTAGCTCTGTCCAACTGTGCTGTGTTCATCTCCTTTCTCAAACCAGAGATTATACAAGCAGTCAAGAAACAATGAGTTTAAATACGTGTGTCCTTCTATTACCTGCCACTTACGACTAATGTAAGAATACTAGGAGATATGAATGTTCAAGCAACATTGGTCGTTTTTATTTGCTCCAGTTGCCAAATGATTGTGAGCTAGCTCTTAATTTCTACCATGTCCACGGCGTACGCTCACGCACAGATGGAGCGTACTTAGCTTTAGGAATGACCTAAAACCAGTACTGTACATTGGTTTGGAACGCCTTCACTGGGCACCCCAAGACCCAACACTGAAGCTGCTCAGTGGTGGACGATCCTATGTGGCAGCCGCGCTAATTATTTATCACCAGCAGCGGCATGCTTTACTAGGGGTGTAGAATATTCAGAGAGTGTATTTCGTATTTTGTATACTTCTTCAGTCCCATTTGGGAAATTTGTCTTTGTGTCATTGCAGTCCAGTTACAACTGGAGCAGGCACGTCGTGGCCACAGTGCAGCGCCGGTCGGAGGGTTGTTGTTTTATTGGGGGGGGGGGGAGATGAAGGAGGAGGGGGAGGGAGTGATAGGGATGAATTTTATTTAATTTTGCCCGGGCAGCGGCCTGTTCGGCCTGCTCTTTCCGATTTCCAACTGCGTAGGTATCTTTAACGTGCGCAACGTGCACACGGGCCCTCTGAGATTTTCGTCCTTATCCAAGAAGACGAGGTGTTCGATCCTACCTACCATAGGATCAGGGACAAGAAAATATGAGAAAAATCAAAAATTCCAAGATGCCTGCACCAAGCGAGTAATCCTTTAGATAGTAAAACAACAATAAATAAATAAATAAATAGATAAATAAATAAATAAATAAAACTCTGGTGAGCGGTACTACAAGAGATCTGCAAAGGACGAGAACGACTCTCAAACAAATATTCAGGCCCTTGGCTTTCTTGCATTCTATGGCCGTGAGGCCACATCCTGGTCATGTGTAGGAGTTCTCCTGCACCCTTTTGAATGGTATATTTGCATTAGATCCTGTCTCTGATCTATTCTCAAATTTAAACTTCCTCGTCTGAGTTTTGCAGAGATCACATCGCGGATATGATAAACTTGAATATCCCGTTAGCAAACAGAATGGGATATCGCTTTGTATTTCTTTGTCACAAGAGCGAGGAGTTTGGGGGGGGGGGGGTGGGTGGGGAGGGGAGATGATATACGGAAATGGGCCCTGCGTGGCTCAAAATATGAACATACTGTACACTGAACTTGTAACGGGAATACCCGTTTGCTTAAAACTGGGATGCCCGTTCACTTTGACCGTGCAATGGTCTACTTATCGGTGCTTCTGAGGTCGCCGGATACAGACACTATGGTAAAGTTTGTCAAGAACCAGCAGAACTTGTATTTTGCAAACCTTAGGTTGGTAACTGTCACGAGCGAGTGAGCGAGGATCAGTAGTTACGAGAAGAGGGTTAGAATAAAGTTAACCCACGGGCCACGGGGTAAGGGAAAGCGTGCATGTTGTGAGTGGTGGGGGTCTGAATGAGGCGAGAGCGCTGTATTACTATCACTGCACACTAAGACGTCCTAGGGAACGGACGCAGGAGAAAGCCCCAGAGGGCGAACATAAGGAGAGCAGTCGGAAGACTTGGGAGTAGTGTTTTTCCAGTGATGACTGGTGCCGGGGTCGGGCCGAAGAGCGCCGCCTACGGTGAGCACAGGGGATAGGCCAGCATAGGGCCGGAGGCCACACATAGGCCCAGAGTGAAGCTGTCGGTGCAGGACAGTAGAGGCACATGAAGTCGTGGCAGTCTGGCCACAGACAGGGATGTATATATGATCGTGAATGTGCTATTGAAATGATAATGTGCTATTGCCATGTTGATGTGCTATTGAAATGCTAATGTGCTATTGCCATGTTGAGGTGCTATTGGAATGCTAATGTGTTATGGCAATAGGAAGGTGCTATTGAGAGACTGCGGTGCCAGTGAAATATTAATGTGCTATTAAGACCCTGAGAGGAGAGGCTGAGGCCGAAGTGTCTTTAGAAAGTAACTACCGGGTTGTGGACCCGAGGAAGAGTGCATGTGGGAATAAGGCCGTTGGACGGTAGTAAATTCAATAATATAGTGTATGTAATTGCACTTTTATCTGTATCTTTATGTATAATAAATGTGTGAGTCTGATGGGTTGTTCTGTTAAGTGTTATACTTGTTCGTTCGTGATTGTTGTCTTGTTATAATTATTACATCTCCCAGTCTGGGATTTGTGACACTGAGGGCTCGTCCAATTTCGTCATAGTTAGTTGTAATTCTGTTGTGGTAAGAAATTGTGCTGTTGTCTTTTGTTCGTTGCATGAGTGGGATTTTCATGATAATATGATTTATGTATATCTATGAATATGTATTGATGCATGTACTGTTATGAATATGTACTAATGTGTACTTAAACTTTTCAGAGAGACAGTGTGTGTGCGTGCAGCCTGAGAAGTCAAGCGGCCAGAGCTCCGATTAAGGGGAGGACTTAAACTCATAAAGCTGAAAGTTAAGTGAAAACTGAAATTTTTGTGCCCTGGATTGTGGGCTGTCCCTTTGATCTGTCTTTTTCCCTGTTTTTGCTGTTTTTGTTGTCATAGATTATACGGGCGGTGGCGCGGGTTTGCTGTGGTGGACGTAGTTTATCCTCTTCGGGAGGTGGGCTAAACGTGGAACCGCGTTCATCACAGTGAACAGTTCTTTAGGGCTTTGTTATTGTTTAGTTGTAGCGTCGATATCTTCTCTGTTCTGCAGGAAGACGTATTCTCTTGTCCCTCTCTCTTACGTATCTGTAGATACGTTCTTTTTTTCAGACTCTGTTCTTGTTCGTACCTTGTAGTGTAATCGGCGTAGTTAGGTTGCATTTTTTTCCATTATAGTTTTTTTTAGAAGCTTTGTCCTAGTCTGGTTCGTTGTCTTTGATGTCCTGGTGGTCCTTCTTCTGAATTTTCTCATTCTTGTCTTTTCTTTTCGCTTTTGTTATTTAATAGTGCTATACATTGTATGAACATAGAATTAGTTATAGAGAGTATGCTGTAAAATGTTCAGTTAGGTGTGTTTCTGATTTGCATTTGAAAATAGTGCTTGTTATTGTAGTGGCATAGTTTCAGGTCTCGGGATACGTCGTGTATAGTAAGTACATAGACAGTATATTGTATTGCAAATTGTATAGGAATAAATCCGTGAAATGGCGGAGCTCCAGCAACTAATGAAGTTAGGGACGGAACTTGGTCTTGAAGGCGTAGAGCTACGCGGCTGGATTAAAGAGCAGCAGGCGGAATTGCGCGACGAGCGTGCTAAGGATAGAGAGCGAGAAAAAGAGGCTCAAGAGCGGCAGAGAGAAAAAGAGGCTCAGCAGCAGGAAAGGGAGTTAAAGTTAAAGGAGATAGAAGCTAGGGATAACCAACAAGAGAGAGAGAGACGCGAATAAGAATCGCGGAGTTAGAAAGCAAGAAGAATGCGCCAACGGAAACAGTTGAGCGGCAGGGGAAAAATAAAAGTGGTGTTAGGATTAAGCTGCCTACGTTCGACGACCGGAAGGACGACATAGACGCCTTCCCTTACAGGTTCGAACTGAACGCACAACTGCAATGGGGGGAGAATAAACAATTATGGTCCACGTACCTGGCTTCCTTGTTGCAGGGGCGAGCGTTAACCTACTTTAAAGAGCTACAGCGCGAAGACGTACATGATTACGATAAGCTGAAGTCTTTGCTGCTTCGCCGATTTGCGCGTACGGAGGAATATTTCCGGGAGCAGTTTAGGCGAGCACGTGCGGATACCAGGGAGGACTTTGCTGCCTTCGTCGCGAGACTAGCAGAATATTTCACGAACTGGGTGGACTTGGCGCATGTGGGCGCGGATTTTGCTAAATTGAAAGACCTAATGATCCGTGACCAGCTGTACGCGTCGTGCCATAAAGATCTGGTGGCTTTTCTGAAAGAAAACGAACCCGCGACGGTGCGGGAGGCGTCTAAGTTGGCGGAAGCATACCGTACGGCACATCCGTCCAAACCAGTAGCGAGGGCGTACGTGCAGGATGCTGGTTACGTCGCTGTTGTTGAGGGGTCGCCGACAGGACATAAAGACAGGTCGCGTCAGCGTGGTGCCTATAATGGGCAAGCCCAGGGGCAACGTAGGGGGTATCACCAATCACCTGCATATGGATCCGGTAAGTTTGACCGAGCAGGAGGGCTAGGTCGCGGTAATGGCCGAGGGCGATTTGTGACCTTTGCCGATGACCGACGGCATAGGGACTTTAGTTCCGGTCGCGATGGGTCACGGGGACCCAGGTTTAGCGGAGCACAGGGAGCGGAATGTTGGACTTGCGGACGCGTAGGTCATTTTTCACGCGATTGTAGGGCCGCGAAGTGTTGGAACTGCGGAAGAGCAGATCACATCAGCGTGAATTGCCCTGCAGGTAGGATAGCGGCGAACGTGGATGGCAATCACGGTAGCTCCACTCCATGTTCCCCTAATAAATTTCATCATGCGGCCGCGTGTGTTACATCGGACAACGGAGGCGGACAGTATTCGAAGTGTCCCAGTTGTGAGAAGTTATTATCTTCCGGTGTTTTACCTTGTGGGAGAAAGATCCCCGTTATAAATTCATGTCATACAGGAGGTGGTCTTAGGGTTTATCCGGGGTTTGTTGGGGACGAACCGGTCTCGGTTTTACGAGATACAGGATCTACCGTTGTGGGAGTGCATAGGGACTGCATTCGGGATTCACAGCTTACAGGTGAGACTGTCCCGTGCATCCAATTTTCAGGGGCCATAGAGAAATTACCCATGGCAAAGATAGTGATAGATACGCCTTTCCTTAGCGGGGAAATCGAAGCAGTCGTTGGTTGTTTTCCAGGCGCCCAGCTCATCATTGGTAATGTATCTCGGGTAGTTTCCCCTTCCGAGGAGAATGTGCAGGCATGGTCACAATCAAAAGGTATTGACTTTTGTGCCGCAGTCGAGACACGTCGACAGGTAGGTGATAGGAGTAAGATTAGACCTTTGGCAACGCCAGCGGTCAACCTGGATATCACACCAGGGCGCTTGGCGACATTACAAAAGGAGGACCCATCATTGAGTCCATGTTTTGAGGAGGCGCGAACGGAGAAAACGAGGAAATATTAGAACGGGTCGTCGTCCTTTGTTATTCAGGCGGGCATTCTGTTCCGTAAGTATGTAACGGTGGCCTCCATTTTAAAGCAGGTCGTTGTGCCAGCGTTGCTAATTGCAACAGTATTGCATTTGGCACAAGATGTCCCATTAGCGGGTCATATGGGTATAGCTAGAACCAAAGAAAGGGTTCTTAAGAATTTTTACTGGCCATCCATCCACAGAGATGTACGATTATATTGTAAGACGTGCAGTGCGTGCCAAAAGACGACGCATAAGGATCGTACACCCCAGGCTCCTCTTCAGAATATTGCGGAAGAAGCGTCTAGTATCGCTTCAGCAAGAGCAAAGAACTATAAAGATAGAGGATCCAAACTGAGAATTTTTAAGCCAGGAGACAGGGTCCCATTGTTGTTACCTACGGACCATAATAAGTTATTGATGACATGGAAAGGTCCTTATGTTATTGAGCGAGTTGTTTCGAAGGTAGATTACGCTATCCAGATTGATGGATCAAGTAAGGTTTTCCATGTTAATATGCTACAGAGATCTTATGAGAGACCAGAGTATCTGTGTGCTCAGACGAAACCAGTGGAGCGTGTCATACGTCGTCATGGTCTGAACGTATTCAGACACTAACAGTAATTTTTCAACGATTACGTCATTTTTGGTTAACTGCTAAACCCGCAAAGATGGATTTGGCATGTCCAGAGATAGTATTCTTAGGACATATCGTGGGTAGAGGTGTTCAGAGACCTGAAGTAACAAAAATTGACAAATTAGTAGGGTTGCAAATCCCTAAAACAAAGAAACAAGTCAGAAGCTTAGTGGGAATTTTGATTATTACAGAAAGTTCATTCCAAATGTTTCCTCCTTGTCATCTTCTCTTACTGACCTTACTAAGAAGGGACAACCCGATAAGGTCCAGTGGACGTCTGAATGTCAGACAGCATTTGATAATTTGGTGACAGCATTATCATCGTCACCCATTCTGATATTACCCGATTTTCGATCTAATTTTATCCTCAGAACGGATGCGTCGGACTCTGGTGTCGGCGCTTGTCTTCTACAGGAGAAGAACGAATGTTTACATCCTGTATGTTATGTCAGTAGGAAGTTATTGCAGAGAGAAAGAAAGTATTCTGTGATAGAGCGGGAGTGTCTTGCCATTGTGTGGTCCGTCCAGAAATTAGGACGTTATCTCATGGGACGAGAATTCTGTATCCAGACAGACCACAAGCCACTAACGTTTTTGTCGAAGAATCGTTCGTCCAGCCCACGCTTGTCTAGATGGGCATTGGCTTTACAGCCGTATACCTTCGTTATTCAACCAATTCCAGGAACCAGCAATCATATCGCCGACTACCTTAGTCGAGCCTAAGGGAAGAGTTCAGGAGCTTATACATCGGAAGACGGGAACATTGACAGGATCTGTGTGAACGAGTCGTCGGCTTTAAAATATTGACATTATAAATATTATATGAAGAATGGTTGATATGTTGATTGGTTCTGATTCTGTATTAGATATTGTGTTTAGTTAGCTATTGATGATGTGATACATATATGCATAGTGCAGGGCATATTGATCCCCATATTTTTCCCTGATTCCGGTATTTTATGTGCTAGAGGCATTGGTAGGTCATTTTTATGTAAGTATTGCTCACGCTCACTCGTTGACCGTCATCTTGATGCGATTTGAAATTAATTGCATTAATTTTTTTGGGGTGGGGGATGATGTCACGAGCGAGTGAGCGAGGATCAGTAGTTACGAGAAGAGGGTTAGAATAAAGTTAACCCACGGGCCACGGGATAAGGGAAAGCGTGCATGTTGTGAGTGGTGGGGGTCTGAATGAGGTGAGAGCGCTGTATTACTATCACTGCACACTAAGACGTCCTAGGGAACGGACGCAGGAGAAAGCCCCAGAGGGCGAACATAAGGAGAGCAGTCGGAAGACTTGGGAGTAGTGTTTTTCCAGTGATGACTGGTGCCGGGGTCGGGCCGAAGAGCGCCGCCTACGGTGAGCACAGGGGATAGGCCAGCATAGGGCCGGAGGCCACACATAGGCCCAGAGTGAAGCTGTCGGTGCAGGACAGTAGAGGCACATGAAGTCGTGGCAGTCTGGCCACAGACAGGGATGTATATATGATCGTGAATGTGCTATTGAAATGATAATGTGCTATTGCCATGTTGATGTGCTATTGAAATGCTAATGTGCTATTGCCATGTTGAGGTGCTATTGGAATGCTAATGTGTTATGGCAATAGGAAGGTGCTATTGAGAGACTGCGGTGCCAGTGAAATATTAATGTGCTATTAAGACCCTGAGAGGAGAGGCTGAGGCCGAAGTGTCTTTAGAAAGTAACTACCGGGTTGTGGACCCGAGGAAGAGTGCATGTGGGAATAAGGCCGTTGGACGGTAGTAAATTCAATAATATAGTGTATGTAATTGCACTTTTATCTGTATCTTTATGTATAATAAATGTGTGAGTCTGATGGGTTGTTCTGTTAAGTGTTATACTTGTTCGTTCGTGATTGTTGTCTTGTTATAATTATTACATCTCCCAGTCTGGGATTTGTGACAGTAACAAATAACAAACAAACAAACAACAGAAGTAACAACAACACCAACAAGAAAACAACAACAACATCAACAACAAAACTACATCATAAATTCTTTGAAGAAATTAGATTTAATGATAAGAATAAAAGATAATACAATATACAAGCTTTCCCTGCATAGGAAAAAATTAAAATAAAAAGTTAAGCTCGTGGCTGTGTGGTAGTGAAGTATCGTACGAACACAAGAGTCAACATCTCTTCAGACCTGGCCTGACGCATGAAAGCGACCTGGGTAAGAGCCAGGTAGACGTACGATTTCTCCGATAAAGCCGGATCCTTGCTGTGGGCCTCAAAAGCCTCTATTCTTAGGATTCTTCTTACCCTTTAAATGTGTATTATATCAAATACAAAACGGACTTCCCAGAAATCCCTTCAGTATACATATATATCTGAAGGTATGGAAGCTTACGTCCTGCATTTCATATCATAAGGTTTTTGATACTGTGTGTGCAGGGGCGAAGCGTGGCTCGCTGCAAAGGGTAATCAGAATTTAAGCTAGTAACATCCTTATAATAGGACGTATCGCTTCATCATATTTACGTAATTATAAATGCAGCGAATAAAATAATGAAACGGGTGCTAGGCACTGCAAAATCTAAAGAGCGGACTATTCTTGTCAACAGGACAGGAATGCAGCAATTTACAAGCCAAACTAAACTGAAAATACCATTCATTCATATTAACAGACTTATACACTCATATTTTTCATCCATTTTTAAAAATATAATTTGAACGGCAAGTTTTCATTGTCATATTCATAGCCAGAGATTTTGTTATTCTACCATCAGTAAAGTTTATCGAAAAAGACCCATTAATATTAAATGGCAGAAAGTGCTTAACTGGCATCTCTGTGACACAACAACGTGTAGCGATCTCGGAGAAGTGGCTATCTGCCGTTGCGGTATAGGTTCGGGCGACCTATCTAGTGAATTGATGTTCTTACTACGTTCTACTGATTTTGATCACAGTTATATCTAGATCTAAACTATACATTATTATGCTTTGATAGCTCTTGCTGTGCGTAGAGTAAATTATTCTTAGATTACCTCAAGCAAACAAAAAAAAAATCCACACAAACTCTTTCACTCTACTCTTTACCTTTCGATTGGGATGAAAACGACCGCATAGTGAAAAACCTGCATAAGTACGCAAAATCGGGTCAAACTTTGATTATGATCCTATTCCCCCCCCCCCCCCCCCCCACTATTTTGCTGTCTGCGGCGCCACTTCGGCGAATACAGGCTTGGCTCAAGCTAGCTTCTGTGTGTAGTCAAGTCTTCTTCGTCTTTGTTAATCACTGATTTTGGACCAGTTCATATGGTGTAGGTCCCTACAAAGATGCTTTTCGATGAGGGGTGTTAGACTATAACAACATACCCAAAATAGCGACGTAGAACAGAATGCTAAACTGACTAAATGGACTTGGAGTTGGGCTCGATCTGAAAATTAATATTCGAAGGGTAATCACTGATTATTTGATTATGAGGAAGCCTCGCCCCTGTGTGTGTGGTACTCTCAAGAAATTCATACTGCCGTATTTTGGTATGCAATAAAAGCACTTCAATTGGCTTCCATAAGAATGTTGGCCGAAATGTCTACACCAGCATTGTTAAGTGTCCTTTTGTTTAAGGGCTGAATCTGCACTACTAAACCCATGACTGATGGCAACCAAATTTGTATAGTGCTTGATTCCTTTCCGAAACCTTCAGAATTCGATTTACTCAACCTTAATCGATGCTCGTGGCTAGAATTGACCCACACATGGTCACGTGAAAAGCTGAATCTGACACCCTTCAGCGATATGACGGTAGCTGTTCAACGAGTTGCAGTACACCGACAAAGCAACCAGACTTCGGCGAAAGTTACGGTCTAGTTTGCACGTAATGTTTATCAGTTTGAAAGAAGGCCGATAGTAATTTACAGATGTCTGGCGAAAAATAAAAAGTTAGATCTGTCTAAACGTACATTACTATCTGTCAACAATCTTCTTTGTTAGAGCTGACATTTTCTACATTTAAACCTTGGACAGCGCACTCTTGCAGGACATGGAAATTTTGTTTGTTTGTTTGTTTTTAATTTCACACAACTTCTCACTGCCACGGTGTGCCTGGTGCATAGAGTGCTAGAGCCACAGACCACAATGTTGAATCTCTGTTCGGGCTTTTTAATTTCTACGGTGCTTTCAAGGCACAACGCGCCACGGTCTGACATAGCCTCATTGTGCAAAACCTCCAACAAAACAAAAATTAATGCACTGTTTCTTATTCTATTGAAAGGCTCAATCCGCTATCTCATCGGGAAACCAACCTGTAATGTTTTGTCCGCTTCCCTGAAGATCTGATTGGGAAGAGATAGGCGCCAGCGACAATTTATATCGGCTGTTTCTATTCAAAAACTTAAACAGGGTTGGAATAACTTATTCATGCTGCAAACAAAATTGCAGTTTGGAACTTTAAATACATGTCTGTATAAAACTATAGTTTTTACTTTGGCACTACACATTTCAGTTGAATCTTAACGTTCAGCTGAGTGACTAAAAATAAGCAACTTCTTTTCACTAAATAAATCGTGTTATTCATACTGTTCATTCCCATAGGGTATTATCAATAATAAATAGTGAGTCATGGTATGGTTTGCGACAGTTCTCCTTGATTGATTCTGTCTGTAGCACCGGGAAGCCGCGACGGCTGCATAATTCTACCAATAGCTTCACTTGTCTCTGAATGGGAGAAGGCCACTCCCCTTTGACAAAAACCATGCGTCGTGAATAGTATACTGCATGTTTTATTCTCCCCTAACAAATTTGTTTCGTTTAATGCCCATCTGGTCTCGACTTTTCATTTACATACAATAGAAATAGTCTAATCGTTAATTCTGTCTGCTTATTTTCTAGACTCCACTGTTAATTCTAGTCTCCGATGTAATTATAATCACAGACGTCCGAGTCTCCCTAGTTCCTGATGATTGAAAGCCAATCATTGTCAGAATTTATTATTAATAATTTGTTTATGCATAGTCTTCAGTTTATCTGTTCCAGGATCTCATACAGCAGCGTCGAAGCGTGAATGACGAAGTCCCCGGAGTCCTATTGTGGTCCATCAGTTAGAGAAACCTCAGACTTCATGTGGATTAGAGATGGAGATAAGCTCGGTTTAACAATGCGTGCGTCTTTCATTGTCTGGACACATAATATGTTCCTTCTACACAGTCTGGCAGTTATGAATGACTTGAGAGGAGTAAATAATTCACGTGCGACATTTGTTTCTTTGTACCCGTGTGTGTGTGTGTGTGAGTCTGTTAGCACGCGCATGTGTTTGTATAAGTGTTGCGCCAGAGTAACCGCCTGGTATTCTATAATAATGCACCGTCATGTGTAAAATTTGTGTGCTTTGGTACATGAGTGTATAAATTACACAGGCAAGACAACACGATTTTAATTAAAACCATCCATATTAATTTTTTCCTACAGAAGTATTCTGACTTTAAATGGCCTGTAAGAAGCCTTTATCTACTCTTTCTTTCTCTCTCTGTCTCTCTCTACCCTACTTCCAAGAAAGAAAGAAGCAACATAAAATGCGACTCACACATCAATATTCGCCACTGCATGTCGTGCGACAAGGACAAAGTTACCATGACCAAATAAAACCATTACTGCAATGTAACTGTTGTAAGTTCGTACACGGCAAAACATAGTAAACTGTAAGAGTGGAACCCCGGGGTAGAAACTAAACATTCTTAAACCATTTGATTGTTTTAATCTTTCGTGAGATGGGTGCGGTAATCGCTGGTGAAAGTGTTACAGTAAACGGATCATAATACTGTAGATTAGGTCTAGTATAGATCTTGTCCCGGCGGAAATAAACTATCTGTTCTCAAGATAATAACTTCGTCCCTTGGTAAATCCGTGTTTCCAAATTTGGCATGGCCTTGCATACCATTTTGTCTTAACTAAGAAATATTTTCTCATTTAAATTACAAGAATATGCAAGGAGGCTGTTTCATAACCTTACATTAATTAAAATCGGTAACAGTTGAGTAGCGTGTGCGTTATGAATTTTACCAACACATGAGGGGGGGGGGGGGGGAAATAATCAAGAAGTTTGATTAGATAATATCGCCAATCCCAAAGAACAACAAAAGCATGATTAAAGAGAAATATTTGTGATATCGCGAGGCTAAGATGTGTTTTTTGGTTGTAGAGGCTCTAAATGATGACGTAAATCACTTATGCTGATGACGTCTTGCTTTCATTCTCATGCGTTGGTTAAACTCCTACATGCAAGTCACACGTTACCGGTTTCAATCATGCGTACAGTTATAAAGCAATCTCCTTGCATGTTCTTGAAATTCAAATGAGAAAATACATTTTAATTAAATCAAAATGGTATAGAAAGCTGTGCCAAATTTGAAAACACGGATTTTAGCAAGGGGCGAAGTTATCTAGAGAAACTGTGCTTCATTTATTTTCACCGGAACTACAATAACGAATAAATGATACTAATTGCGAAGTGTATTATATTTTCTAACATTATTCAACAACAAAAAGACTCCCACAGTCACAATAACTTCAAACAGGATGATCGAATCAGCCAATGCTTACTTTGAGTTTGTCAGTTTCGCTTATTTATTTCTCTATTACTTTTAAAATGACTCTTTCATTCCCGTATTCACAACTCGCCTACAACTCATACAAACACACTACAGACGTTTGCCCTGCATTAATGGAGACAACATACATAAAATATCCAATATTTCACTATATGCTTGGTATTAAAAAAATTAATCGGCTTTATCTCAGGGGATGTGGATTTTCCAGTAAATGAATTTCGGCTTTATCTCAGGGGCGTGGGTTTTTTAATCAGTCATATTGATTTTTCATCGAAATCTTTCAAGGTGACCTCCACATCAATGAATTTTTAAGCATGTGATTAGATCTATCTTCTTTGAGAATGTGTTTGTATGTATGTATGTATGTGGGACATGATATTATTTTTTGTGTGCGAGCCGGTGTGTTTAAATCGCTAGGACTGTTTTCTTTAATGTTATTTTTTTATCTGTTAAATTCCCAGCCAGTTTTCCCAGGAAAAAAAAAATTCTGAACGTGTTCAATTCTATACAACTTAAACTGCCATTCAAAATATTGAATGGAAAGTAGGAATTCACCTGCACCAAATTGATTTCAGTCCCGCCCAATCTGTTGACATTTTGATTCTCTGTCACACTTGATTGAGCAGTACTGAGTTTGAATAAGAAAATAGTTCAGCTAAGAGTTCAAACTGTGACGTCGTACCGGTGGTATTTAATCCGGTAATCCCAGTTAAATTCAAACACCGCCATGGGTTGTTGAAAGACATTGCCACGTGGAAGTAGTGAATTAGAGTCTAGTCAGGGTTTAGTCATGAACAAAAGCAAAATGTAGACTTAGCTGTGAGTGAAATTATGACAATAGATCAGAGGTGGTTAAACTGCGGCTCCCGACCCACATGCGCCTCTCTGAGCTTCAATATGCGGCTCGGGGAATAATTTTATGTTCCTCCATGTTTTGACCAGACATTTACAAGGACAAATAAATATCATGAAAAATCTCTTCTTTTTTTTTTTTTAAAACTTTTACCGAAATGGAAATTCACACTTTTTTTTTATTAGGTGTTCCCGTTAGCTCATTACCGTGTTCAGTAGGTTCAGTATTATTAAAACAATCATAAGTCAAGATTTTGAAAGCATTTTGGTATATATGTGTAACTTTGTGATTACTGAAACTAATACGAATTAACAGTTTAAAAAACTACATACATGAGTAAAAAATTTTTGCATACATGTACTTCTTAAACATGGATGTAACAATAAATACGCGTGTGTAAATATTGTTCACATTTTGTTGCTGGGAAGTTTATCGTATGTGGCGCTTACATTACACAAGTATGGCCACCCCTTTAGTAGATGAAGATAGAGATGATGGCGAGGCTGGTAATGATATCGCTGACAATGAAGATAAAAAAAAGGCAGTGGAGATAATCATGATGTTCAAAAGAGCATTGTGGAAATCTTGATCTACGTGATGGGAAACCTTTTTGGCGAGGGGTGTGCAAAATACACTTCAGTTCAAAACTCGAACATTCACTGTTCCATTATCTGAAACATGATAAGATACACTGCGTTCCATATGTGCAACACATTATAGCGCCGAAATATGGTTCGTAGAGTAAAGGTAGCCTTTTCGGCAATATTTGGCTCTCTGTGCCATATCTTTAAAAGACTCAACATAAACTGCATCAACGCGTACCAGTCTGAATAGTAACATTGGCCTCACTACAGTGCATGGTTTGACATTTCGACCGCCACGTTTGTCAAGACGAACACAATTTCATCTCTGAGTATATGCTTCTTTTTTTATCTTTTGGTTGTGTCACTTCTTTATCTATCTATTTGCTTTTTATTAATTTGTTTAATTATTTTTTTTATTTATCTTTAGTTTGCATTAATTTGACTATTTACAAAAAAATCAGTTTCGGTTGTATTCGAACTGTTTCGGTTGTGTCAGTTATTTCCCTGGGCATTAATCCCTTGGGTGAATTTGTTGGACACACCTCCAGTTTTCTTAAGAAATGAAATTCAGCGATAGCTCTTAACAATTAAAGCCCTGTCCTCATGTAGCTTGTTTCAGCGACGGTTTCTGTCCGGTAAAAAGTCTGCTGGCTGTTTTTTGGAAACCGTTGCTTTCTATTTTGCCTCTACCAGTTCTCATAAGAGCAGAAAGCTGTTCAGAAACCGGACTAAAAAGCCGTGTGGTGTTTTCAGAATACACTGCAGGAAGCGATTTTTAGTCACCCAAAGCTGCATCGTGCGAGAAGTGGCCTACGTGACCTGAACACCTGGGCTACTGGGGATTAAAAAATGGGCTACAAAATCAACAAATGTTTATCGGATCGTAAAAAGAAGCTCATTTCTGAAATCAGCGTAGCAAAATTAGCCTAGGTGCTCGCGAGGACACGTGTTTTTGCTCTATTAAAGAATTTTAAAAATATATAGAGTCTACATAATTATTTTTACATCAGCTCTGCTATAAGTTATTAAGAAGGGCTAACAATTTATGTGCAGCCATTGCTAGACAGCAATGCAACATACACACAAGATGCATTTAATTTTACACGCAGTGCCGACACCGCTGTCGAAACGGGCAATATGAGGACAGAAAGTCTGCACGGCTTAAGGAAACCGTTGATAATTCTAAAACAGTGCATGTTTTAAACAAGCTACATGAGAACAGGGCTAATGATATAATATTATATGGAATCAACGACATGTGCTTCTCCCTTGTCGCCTAGACAGCGGACAAAAGCAACGTGCACACTGATAACAGTCAAGAAAAACATAGACTCAAAGTTTATAATCTACGACACTTCACACAACGGATGAATGGAAGCTTGAACACTAAATCAGAGGTCATAAACTCTAAGGTGTGATCTAAAATCCAACTGTTTCGCTTTCGATAATGACCCGCCAAACAACCTTTAGGATTTAGATATGTCTTACTCACGTCAAGAAAATTGAGTTGTAGGCAGGTAGGCAATATCGAGGGATTTTTTGAGGTATTTGTCATGCTTGTAGTCAGACATCGTCCGCAGATTGTGTTATAAGTTGGAGGTTAATTTCTGAAAAAATATGGGTTAAATAGATCTACTGTGATTTTCAAATTTTTTATAAAGCTTTTTAACTATCTTAACTATTAAGTCTATAAGAGAGTTATTCAGTTATTTTGCTTCTCCTGACAAATTTGTAAAGACAGAGATACGATAGTTTACATGACCATCGATAAAATTATGTTCTCCGCCTTTAGACATTTCAAAGAAGAGAGGGCAGGGCGTGTTCAGTATCTTCAAGTGAAAGAAACTCATCGTCAATTTCCCCCCCCCCCCCCCCAACATCTACCCCTTTTTTTTTCATAAATACCATTCTCGCACCCGGTGAATTATTTGCAAAGACATTAAACTTTAATGTGATAATAATGACTATGATTTTCCGTAAATACAACAACAAACAAACCATACCAACAAAAAACCCCTGACGACAACAGAAAATTGCAAAAAATGTGCAAGCTGTTACAGTTGATCCGTTCATCCAGTGGACGCAGCATGCAGGCCGTTTGAGGTCAACAAAAACCCACAACCAACAACTTGAATGGCGTCAACCGTATTAAAGCAAGAGGAACCAGCTCAGGGATGTAAAAATACACCCGTTCCAGGCAAAACGATCTCTGGAAACAAACTGAAAAATGATTGATCAAACAGCTCATTGATACAAACTAAGGCAAGTACATGTTCATGTAAATCTGTTTGGTTTTTGTTTATTGTGAATACTGTAAAATGGCGTTTATTCACATGTGGTAATGTATGACGCAAGACTATCTTAATCCTTTAATCCTGCTGTTAGAGCATTATCTGAATGGATTTTGGCTTATAAATTTGATAGGGTCTGATTTTGAGCTTTCTCACGAGAGTTGTAGGGCCTACAAGAAAATATTTAAGCAACTTGCCACAAGTTGATATTTGGGAATAGGTGTCTAGTATTACACTAAATATCCGGTGTTTTCTACCTCCATCCTCATCTCAGTCTCGTCTTTCTTCCCTCCCTCAACAAACATACCCCCCCTCCCCTTCCCCGTCCACACACATACATTTCGCCCCTCTTTAACGGGATTGCTTCCTCGTATTATAGCAGTGTTAATAAAATACATTCACGCCAAGTAAGAACCGGATGCAGATATTGAATACAGGAATACAAGCTCAGTACGTTTCGATAGCCGTAGGTTTGTAAGGGCGCCTAGACGTAGGTAGACCTTCGCATCGCATATCTGACATACCAGTTAAGTAGTCCAATGTTCTGTGGAATTTCATGTCGTGGGCAATTTGACTTATTGATAACATTTCCAGTAACTATTTGCCTTCTTAGAAAACATATCTCTATTTGCACTGGGTCCCAGTATGTAATTCGTAGGCGTTCTATGTAAGTAGTAAATACTTTAGGTGACATAGACTGACTTGACTCAACGGCGTAGGACAGCGTTGTCCCATTGCATAGTGCAAAATGAGCGATTCCATGTAGCTCAGCCCTGAACAAGGCACTAACGACATTTTTAACTCTGGGTAGCCTAGGCTACCTGTGATTTCGGCACTACATGAAACAACATTAAGATAATTATTAACCTCATCTCTCCGTTATTGAAAGTGAACAAGCCCCAGAAGAGAGATCCTGAGTCTCTCTTCATCTACCAGCTACACCTAATTGTGAGTGTGCATGAGAAAACCCACAATATGTCGGCAGAGCTGATTTTGAGAAAAACGGCTTTGAAGTGAAAATATGGGTCCGGCACAAACTTCCAACATGGCTGTTGTTTAGGGGACCGTGGCATGTTACAGGGTAAACTAGATGAGCAGTGAGCACTGCTCACTATGATCTCTATAACGGCTTAGTTGTTAGACTACGGTCTCCTAACAACAATCACTCCAATATTACTTGGTCAATTAGCTATTGCCACTTATAGGATTAAATGCCGTTTTCTCAAAATCTTATTTTAGGGGGGTCACTGACTTCAATTTATCAGAAATGTCTTGTCTTTTATTATATGTACAGAACTCAAAATGTCCTGTTGCCGACTTATTGTGGGTTTTCTCATGCACACTCACAATTGATTCGTTTCCAGAGCTTATTCATCTTCTGTTAAAACTTTCCACCGATGTAAATGATAATTCAGAAAGGCGCGGACACTGGAAAAAGACAAGTTGGGGCGCAAATAAATTCTGTCAGTGCGATCCGTGTCGCAGTAATTTAAATTAGTGATAGTTGGAACTACTTTTCTCATCGTGATTCCGATCCCACTGTGGAAATACCGCTAGGTCTCAAAATAGCTATCATTTCTTCGAAATTATAGGACCTCCGCTCTGATCTTAACTGTTTGCGTGGGTGTTTATCTATTGTAGTAAAGACTGTTGGGCGTTGATGTCAGTTGTTATCGCCACTCACATTATGATCATCGATTTCGTGCAGTAACACACCAACCTTCATACAACACCAAAGTGCTACAATTCTGTAGATGTGCATGCAAAGCTTACCTTTTTTTCAAAAAATCTTAATGACACTGGCCATTCAACACAACCTCGTCTATAATCTCTCTTCTTCCTGAAACGCCTGAATTACTTTTTTTTTCAAATGTAATTCTTCGCTTCTGCCTTTTAATATGACAACATCCCACACCTACATTATTATAGCTGCCAGCATCATCGGGGACCAATAATAAAGCACGTACACTGGCGGGGGGGGGGGGGGAGGTGAGGGGGAGAAACAAAGGTAGGCTATGTATCTAATGAACCAGTCAAAGTTTGGCAAAATACCACTTAAACTTTATTAAAAAACAGCAAGGTCTTTGTACTGACATTCACGATTGCAATGGACGCACGGTTGTACAATGGAGAAGGGAGGGGGGGGGGGGGAGTTCAACCCAAACATCAATAACAGCAACAACAATGAAAACGGAGACGACAGCAGGGGAAATGATGAAAGTAACCACCAAACATCAGATTAAATCGTTGAGAAATTCATTGTATCAGATCGATCGATATCAGTCCAGCCACGCAAGATTTGGAGATCACTGGCGCCTTTAGTAAAATAATAGTTCGAAAGTTTCCAGCCAATCAATAATAACTTCGTCGAAAGTATTTTCAAGGATATATGGCTACGGTAATATTCTTGCAAGGCAGGAGACCATTCATAGCGTTTGAAAAGGTCTTGACGTCAATGATAGGAGATATCCTGAATTTCCTGCCTGTGTGATTCGTGTAGACTGTCTTTCTTCACTTCAGTGAAGCCGCAGAGCAGCAGCATATGCATGAAAATAGTACATGGAACTAAACTGTTTTTTTGTTGCACCTCATGAATAAAGTTCCGAATTTTACCAATAATGATTTTTAATGGCACAATATTTAAATTGGACATGAAGCGTCGTTATCCTGTTTCTTGATGAAGTTGAAGTCCCCATATCTGTCAGCTCCGCCAAGATAAAAGACAGCGGATGGGAGTCTGTTCTCTGCAACCATTAATTTGCGAAAATGACGTATCATGCGAAACATTTTTTTTTTTGTCACCGAATTTCAACTTTGTGCAAAACACTGAGATGACCCGGTATTATCATCCGCTTTGTGGGCGTGCTTGATAGAGAAGTGGCACACTGTCGTATCCGAGCAAGAGTCAATGTTGCGCAAATGAACCCGACTGTTAATCAATATTGGCTTACCAAACTTGTTTGCGACCACTCCTATTGTGTGAGTCATACAAAAGATCTGTTTATCCTGAAATTGATTCCTCAGGGTAGAAAGCAGCTATCAACCATATAACTCAGCTAGTTAGAATGGGGAAGTAAAAAAAAAAAACCGTTTATAGTTTATTATTGGATTCAGTGGTCGCTTCAATCCAGCTTCTTCAATGTTCGTGTTTGTACTGCCACTATGCCATAACTCGCTGTACGAATGCAATGTTTGCGCTACATGAAGTTTCACATGTTTACCATCTGATTTGGGTTGTTATTGCACAATTCTATATTTCTAACCATACAAACCTGAGACTGCGTGTTTGTCGATATAATCTTACACTGATTTCCCCAAAAACGACGGATTGTATCATAAACGTGAATTATGTTTTGAAAGTGCATAATATCAGTCTGATTTTCGAAACTATCAGTTTGAACTTGATAGAAGGAACTAAATTTTTCATTGTTTTTCCATTTATCGTCGCCGACAAGGAACATTGTGCCTTTGTCAAAATGACAACTTTTCAGGTGAAGAAAAAAAATTTAGTTTATACAAGTTGTGCGTGTCGTGCAGGAGAAGTATTTATTCCAAACTGACTCCTTAAAACAGGAAGCACAGTCATCGTCTTATGACCCAGCTGGTTGGATCGGTGAAGTCAAAAAACTATTATTATCATCAGATTTTCAATTTTTGGATAATTTGACATAAATTATCACAGCTTTCCTTGAATGCGACGATTTAACCTACATAATTATAAACAAACAAAAAAATAAAAACATGACTTTAAAAATCTGTTTGGAAACTGTCAGCATATATTTTGAAAGACAAAAAAAAAAAAGACAAACGAAATTGTATTTCAACTTCGTTAACAGTACTACACAAAAACTGACATGTAGGTCACCCATCGGAATAATGGACAAAAATTTTGATTGCCGTGTCAGCTGCACTTTACTGATAAAGTTTATCTCATACTTAGTTTACTTCTACATCAAAGTGATCGTACATTACGCAATGTGTCATTCTGAGCTTTCCCGATAAACCTCAGATCCAAAGGAATTAAAACCGGAATAATTTGTTCTTTTTACGTTTTTATTTTTACTTATCTATTTCTTTACGCCTTTAAAAAAAAAAAAACATGCCGTTTGCTCTTGGTGTCAGGTCAGAATATCACCCCATTGAGCTAGGCATTGGCAAATAATTCGTTGTTTAAAGTTATTTATATGATACATTTTAATTCTGTCTGATCATAATAACGTTAAAATTGAGTACTATGTAGACCAACTGCGTTATTTTTGGTACCATTGCAGGAAGACCTAAAAATACTGAAACAACAAAGACCCTAGATTTTACAATTTTCATCTGGGCCCATGTTCATATCACATTATGACGGCAGTTTACTTTTGAAATTTGGTATGAACTGACATTCTATGGTTCCATTTCTGATGTTTTGTTTGTTTGTTTGTTTGTTCGTTTTTGTTCTTTTCTTAACTATCAAGTAATAAAACAGCAAACAACAACAACAAGAAAAGCAACAACAACGGAACAAACAAAACATTTTTAGACAGATTTTCTGTTCGCAGAAAAAAAAATTTTTTTATCGTCGACACGGTTTTATTCATCCCATTGCAAGATGGAAGTCTCTGATAGGTGAAGTTGATCAGCAAGTCTTTCTGGTATTGTCAAAATTTAATGTCCTCCCTCCCCCCCCCCCCCCCCCCATTTTAAAAAATGTATGTGTGTGTTTTGTTTTGTCAAAAAAATTGTGTTTGCATTTAATTTGTGGTGGGGGAAGAGGAGTGTGTGGGAGGGGGGGGGGGTCGAGGTACAAGGGAGACGGCACTATATTATTGTCTTTCTCCGCCTAATTATATTAGGGCTCTACAAATCATTTCAATTCCATTTCTGATACAAGCTGACAGTAAATTTCTTAATTCTATGTCGAGGTGACCCAAATCCAAACTGTACCTCATACTGCCTCGTTACTATCAGAAGTTCGGGATGACTCATCTTTTTCTGGTTAAACTGTGAGGGCTACCCGATAAGTTGCATTTGATACAACAAACTTTGTGAATTCTTATTTTATGGCCCTAATCTAGTAACTGGAAAGTCAGCCTTTTGATCTCTCTCTCTCTTTCTCTCTCTCTCTCTCTCTTTCTCTCTCCCTTTAATTGGAAAAAAAAAGGGGGCGGGGGGGGGGGGGAGGGTGCCGGGGGAAGGAGAGTTGCAAACACTTCATTCCATGGAGTACAGCAGTTCACACGAAATGTGAACATATATTCGAGTTTTATTTCCTTCTGGACACAGACCAAAGTTTGAGATAAACAAAACAAAAACAAAACTTCTGTGAGGCTACATGATTCACTGAAGACGGGGGTCTGGAGAAAACAAAATTACTTTTAACTTTAGAAACAGATGCTGAAAAGGACGAGAAAGTCTCACGGACAGAGAATTTGATGCCATATTATATGCGGACGCTGTGATACTCATCATTAGCTTTCTTACCACATAACCAGGGCATTTGTTTTTTGTTCGGACAGTTGCCAACTAGTACAAAACAATAAACACCTACATACCAATAGACCCCTTCGGTATATTTTGAGATGTAAAAAGCATTTATGGCAAGTTATTTTTCATGTGCAGCATCTGTTATGTAGCCTATTTTCAATGTGCGCCGGCCATCTTGAATTTTGGGCCCCATTTTGATCATTGTTCCTGGCCAACACCTTTTTCTTAAAATGCCTGCCGTGGACAACATGTGCTAAGGTTCACGGTTCTATCATTTTCTGAATGATTGTTCTCATAATATACGTTTATCAAGCCCACTGTATGTGTTTTCAGAGCAACATGTCCACACATCGATATCGAATTTTATGAAATCCAAAATGTGTTAGATACGATATCATAACGTTGCCTCTGAGGCTGCAAAGTCATCTATCTATCTATATCTATATCTATACTATATATATTTGTGGACTTGAGATTTTTTGTTGCAAAAGGCTTCTGAACCGCTCAACACTCAGACTTCAAATTTTATATGGTGCATCAGAATGGATGTAAAATTGCACAGTTTTTAATAGAAGTCTTAAATCGGTGTAGTTCTTTTTATTGGAAATTTATTGTTTCGCCATCATTTAGATCTATTTCGAGTCATGGTTTGCCATTTTAAGGTTTCGTTATCACTTCCTGCGATGTGTTCACTATCAAACACACTAACCCGTGCGCAAATCATGCTGTTGTACGGGATGCGCAGGGTGTCAACTCACAAAGGCAGAGCAGTCAGACTTATTTAAAAACAAACAAACAAAAATAAAATAAACAAATAGGAACAGGCTAGATGAAGCAGGTCCATAATAACCACCCCGAACTGAAACCAATATTCAAACCGATTTATCCCGGGCAGGGCCGGGGACCTCAGCGAGTTTACATATAAACGCATCATGGGACAGTCCTATCACGTGTGTTACAGCATGGCGCAACCATGGGCATAACACTCGGTGTGTTTTTGGAATGGTGCCAAGCTGATAGGGAGATGCAGTGGGGTCACAGGGAGATGCAGTGGGGTCACTTTTTAAATATGTCGATAAGAGGTAAAACGTTTTGTACTTTTCAGACCTCGTGGCTGCATGGAGCTCTTTGTACCCCTGTTTGGTTCTATCTTGCTTATCTGATACGAAGACCACTGTTTACTTGACTCTAAAAGCTCCTATGCAAAGCTCTACCGGGAACGATTTCATAATTATCGTCAGTGCTCTACAAATAATGGCAAATGTCAGACTTACGCCACTAGGCAACTGGCGGTTGATTGCCTTCCTAAGCATGAGAGCTATCAGATAATATTATAGACAAAAAAATGCGCCAATAATCAATAGAATCATAATGGCATAAGTCACCAAATGACAGGAAAAGAAACAGTAACTGTTGTTTTCCTAGTACTTCAAAAGTGTCAAAAATGACTTATGCTTAGAAAAGTAACGATATTTTCAAAACCATTTTGTGACATAGGAGCTGAAAGTATGAACATACCCCCCCCCCCCCCCAAGGTTCACCTATGCAACCCCCCCCCACCCCCCCCACCCCCCTCGATTTATTTAATAGCCCAAATTCGCTTCTCTGTGCACATCACAAGGGAACCCGTGCTGCACTAATGAATCACAGTCATACCTTTGCACTGTCACGCTCATTCCATGTCCAATTCTCAGGGCACTTGTACTGTAATTCTATTGCACCAATCGTTTTTATTTTTTTATTTGAAAACCAGAAAAACAAGTCCGTAAAGAGTTGACCCCCCCCCCCCACTCCCCCTTTAAAATATAGATCTAGGAAGCAAATCAAAATGAAATGGTTTGGCTAATTGCCCATTTTTTTTTTACAAAATGCTTTTAATACCGGTGTCTGGGCCGGTATCTGACGGCGTGCACGGTTGACTAAGTAAACACGTTGAGTTGGAGATATACCAAGAATACTTACTTTATGAATACCCTGTATTTCGTGGAATTTTCTCTTCTTTTGATTGTGGGAAACGTTTGCTATACGTTTTACTCTTACCGGCTTATGCTGTTTGGGTAGTAAAGTATGGATAGATTTTCTTCACTAGCCATTCCCTTGACCGTGGCATTTCCCGGTCTGTCTCAGGTCTTTGTGCTAACCAACAACAACTGATGTTAAATATGGTAATGCATTGGACAGATACGGTCTGATTCTGTCTGATTCTATCGTGTTTGGTATAACTGACACTAGGAATTAAATTATTGTTTGACCTTGGTTTAGACTTGTGGCCATAACAACTTGTGCGATCGCTACTGTTTCACTTGGTTAAAGACCTTTACACTCGAGGTCAAGAGAAAGATATTAGGAGGAGGAAGACAGAAGAAAAAGAAAAAAAAAAACAACAAACAAAATGTAGGCAGTGTCATTATAACGCCAATGATAATATGAAGAAAGACGAAGGTAACCTCTGATGTTAAGGAGAGTGAATCCCACACCTACATCAGGGGTTAGCCAACAAAACTCAGTTCCTCCTTGCGTCTGCATGGTGCAATTTCAACGCAAGATTTCAGGACCGGTTTTCAGAGTCGACTTTGCACTTTACTGATCGATCACGTCTAAACCCTAAAAATACCCTAGTTTCCCGAGTCTATGCCGGTCGTCTTCCTATTTGTTTCAGCCAAAAATTTGGTTGGACATTCGTATCATAATTTAAAGAAATTTGTATACATATATATATATTCCGCAGATGAAACACAAGTCACAAAATGGATTTCCTAATTGATTGCAAGAGGGAGGGTGCATTGGAAAGTAAATTTCAATTTTTTAGAATGGAATAGGAGAACTAGCACTGGCCCTCACAAATGTCTGAATCACATTGAAGTTGTTGCGGTATACGAAAGTTCATTGGGGGAAAATTTATTTAATTATTTAGCATTATCAAAGTCAACTGTGGTCGGCACATTTTGACGTGGGCACATTCGGATTTTACTGTACCTTTTCGTGGAATTTCAAATCCACATTTTGTGTGGGACCTTAGAGTTTCATAATCCTGGCTAATCTTATAACCTTAGTGTCACGATCACGTGCGTGAAGATGGTCACGACCACGTGTGTGATGAGTACCTAACTTATTTACCTTTCAAACCCAGCTAACAAGCCAAGCAAGCAGACCAGCGATCAACGGACACATGGAGTGAGATTTAAATTAAACGATATTTAATTATAAATGCATGACAAAACTTATGTCAAAACATTCAACTCATGATAATCACATACATAATCACAAAAACAGATATTTCAAATTTACTCTTGGGGATCCTGGCTATTATCTATTCCCCGTTTCACATCTAGATCTAATCCCTCTGTCTATAAACTTAACTACGTATACTTAATAGTCTCTGTCAACAGCTGCCCTCCTCGTTGATGCAGTTTCACATCTCCAGAGTTCACACGATCCTTTCTAGATCTTTAATTTCGACGATAAAAGGGGAAACAGACGTCCCTGGCTTCACACAAATAAGAACACACAGTTCACACCCGCCATCGTAGATTACTAGCTCCTTGAGGGGTTATCATCCCGTCCTCAAAGACTCTTCTTCTGCAAACACACAGCACATCGACGGTTCACACCCGCCATCGCAAATCACGAGCTTCTGATGGGTTCCCATCCTATCATCAGAACTCCTCAACTTCTGGTTCCCATGGCACGACCTTCCACTTGTCGCCCGGACCGATTAAATTCTTCTTATTGGAAAATACATGTGAACATCATGGATCCCTCACACACCTAACACTTCTGGTCCCCACTGGCACGACCTTCCACTTGTCGCCCGGACCGATAAATTCTGCGTCTTCCTTTAGGAATGAATAACTTGGGAACCTTCATAGATTCCTCACATACATAACACCCCTGGTCCCCATGGCACGACCTTCCACCTGTCGTCCGGACCACTTCTCTCTCCGTCTTCCTCTAGGAATGAATAACTTGGGAACCACGTGTGTCGAGCTTCTCCTCTACTTATACTCCCGAGGTTTTTGCACACGCGACTAGTTTAAAGCGAGTCGTGTGTATCTATCCACGCTCGTCAACAATGTTAAAAACCGTGTTTTCCCCTGCTAAGCTCACCCCCCTAGACTCGTGGCGCACAAGGCCACCGACCTTCCTCGTGATAGTAATCTTTCATGCTCGACAACAACTTTAAACTCCCCTTCTCCCCTACTAAGTTTACCCCCTCTATACTCGTGGCGTACAAGGTCATCAACCTTAATCGTGACATTTAGCCTGATACTATTTTATGCGTTGGTGAAATTGTTGCATTTTATAAAGTTCACTTCTTGGTGATATTGCAGTTCAGCTTGGTATTCTCCAGGATATTTGTTTTTCTGTTATTATTTTTTTATTTTTATTATTGTTGAATGTTAGCAAAATCAATACCTACACGAAAATGTATTAAATTTTGGAGACGGGTAATTTTGAATCCTTTTTATCTAGTAAGTGAGCTGAATAGCTGAGATGGGGACGCAGATTAATATAGCTGTCATCTGATTTCTTTCTGGGAAAACAGGATTTGTACTCTGTGTCTTGGAGGGTGTGGTTACTTTTAAGAGATAACAACGAGAAAAGGAGAGAGAGTCAGAGAGAGAGCCAGAGAGAGAGAGAGAGAGAGAGAGAGAGAGAGAGAGAGAGAAGAGAGAGAGAGAGAGAGAGAGAGAGAGAGAGAGAGAGAGAGAGAGAGAGAGAGAGAGAGAGTTGTTTTGGCTTGATGAAACGTATACATGACTACTCAAGTCCTTCATCCTCCCCATGCTTTGCATCTCATCACCTTTTCACTCTCTCATTCTCTTGTTCTCCACCTCCTCGACTGCATCACCACCAGCAGCAGCACACTCAAGTTATAAACATTTTTTGTGGCGCTTTTTATTGGCTCTGGTCCAGTAAGAAATGGTCATACGCTTCCGTACAGTCCAAAAGCAGCTGTCTAGACTTCCCTGTGCCTTCACTTTTTGCTCTCTCCCTCCATTCCATCCACCCATCCATCCACGCAATCCCCATCCATCCTTCCATCCACGCAATCTCCATCCATCCTTCCATCTACGTAATCCCCATCCATCCTTCCATCCACGCAATCCCCATCCATCCTTCCATCCACGCAATCCCCATCCGTCCTTCCATCCACGCAATTCCCATCCATCCTTCCATCCACGCAATCCCCATCCATCCTTCCATCCACGCAATCCCCATCCATCCATCCATCCACGCAATCCCCATCCATCCATCCATCCACGCAATCTCCATCCATCCTTCCATCCATGCAATCTCCATCCATCCTTCCATCCATGCAATCTCCATCCATCCTTCCATCCACGCAATCCCCATCCATCCTTCCATCCACGCAATCCCCATCCATCCTTCCATCCACGCAATCCCCATCCATCCATCCATCCACGCAATCTTCATCCATCCTTCCGTCCATGCAATCTCCATCCATCCTTCCATCCATGCAATCTCCATCCATCCTTCCATCCACGCAATCCCCATCCATCCTTCCATCCATGCAATCTCCATCCATCCTTCCAACCATGCAATCTCCATCCATCCTTCCATCCATGCAATCTCCATCCATCCTTCCATCCATGCAATCTCCATCCATGCAATCTCCATCCATCCTTCCATCCATGCAATCTCCATCCATCCTTCCATCCATACAATCCCTATCCATCCATGAATTTTAATTTACAATAAAATATATCAAAGAAAAAAAAACATTGTGAAATATTGTTTTATTACTTTCTTTTTGTTTTCCATAGTAATTCAGTAAGTAGCATGCTCAATAAGACCAATTCAAAAGATGTTGAAAACAAAGACAGAACAATTTTTGAACACACCATCTGGTGGTGAACTTTGGGGCGTCAGCAGTCAAAATATTTCAATAATTTGCTCTGCAAAATCCAAAACGAAAACTTTTGTGAAGACATAGAGCGAAACTTATATATAATTACTTTCACAGAAAATTGTGGCTTTCTGGACAGCAAATCAAGTTATCGAAATAAAAACACTGGAAATTGCATAGTGAAGAAAAAAGCAAAAAAATCCATATTAAAGTCAGCAATACGACAACCAAATGAATATAAAAAAAAACACACACAAAAAAAAAAAAAAAAACAGAAAAATTTCCTCCCATCTCTCCAACTGGCGTATGAATAATTTTCTCATTTTACAGGAGAGCCTTTGAAAGTTCGAAACTTACACTGTTATTTTTAGATATGACAAAAACGTTTTTGCTTGTAACTTTCATGCCTTTAGTAAGTCCTATCTTTAACAGTTTTGAAGGTATGGATCGATGCATTACTCTGTGAGAATAATTCCATCACCAAGAGCAATGGTAAAGTATTTATAACTCGAAACCACCAAAATGAGCACAGCGCCAGTAGGTGAGATGGGGCCACAAAACTATATACACAAGACTGAAAGCAGCCAAACACTAGTCATCATCCAACTTGAAACAATAAAGAAACGATAAAATTTTATGGCAACAAACATTGTCAAATACAAAAATCAGAATAAAATGTGTAAACAATTTTGCAGCAGAATCCGAGTCAGGACTCACCATCAGTGCACATAAGTGCTGCCTTAGTGAATTTTTGGGCGTTATAATTTGTCGCAAATGTGAGAAATATCATTTGCCATAACGAAGTGGTTATTTTCAAGGCATGCCTTGGAACTAACGCCAGCGTTATTTTCAAGGCATGTTTCATTGACCAATCAGAAGCTGTTTCAGTATTTCTAAACGTGGAGCCTTAGACTGTGCATTGTCAGACTGATATGTAACGACGTGAGGGTCTAGTCAGTTTGTATCATCGAGGCCGTAGGCCGATGTTCGTCTGGGTAGTAGTCAGATTGACATATCAGGGAAAGCCGCCGGGGTAGCTATGTATTGTTTATTGGACTCAAGGTATGCCTTGGAACTAACGCCAGCGTTATTTTCAAGGCATGTTTCATTGACCAATCAGAAGCTGTTAAGGTATGCCTTGAAAATAACGCTAGAGTTAGTTTCAAGGTATGCCTTGTAAATAACGCCTTGCTTTGCATAAAAGGAATTATATTTTGTTTAAGTGTGTCACTGGTTTCTTTCATGATCAAAATATAAATGATAAATACATAATTATGATAACAAAAGTGTGTTTGTTTGCTTAGATGTTACGTGCTTTTATAATATTAATATGCTTGAAAGGATGAACACATGCATCTGATGATACATGACTTTGTTGGGGCATCATTTGTGTGTACTGTGTAATGTATTTGCGCATTCGATGTTTCATAAACTCTGCAATTAACACAAAAGAACAAATGAAATTGATAAAAAACAATAATACTTATTTGCATGATACAAGTAACAATATTTGTTATGTACAACATGGCAAGTCTGGAATTACCCCAAGGCCGATGATTGAAACTTTCATCGTGACCGCGGTTGCTGCCACTATATAAAATTTACATATATACAGAAGGAAAATCTGAACCAAGTTCACTCCACTCTCCTCTGTCCTCATCTCAAACGTTCTGAATCTACCTGGTACCTTTTTTTTCATTTTTACTCTTCTTGTTTCATGTAAAAGATTGCCTTAAAGACAAAAACATTTAAAAACAACAACCCACAGTCATTTCTATTAACAGATGCATATTATTATGGATTCAATATGTTTGACAATCGGCAAAAATAAAAATAAAAATACAGACGTGGAAAACACTGACCAGATCAAAATGAAAATGAAACAATTTCAGGAAGTTGTTGTCTGAACGTGTTAGTATCAACAATGACAACTTTACTAGTGAGTAAGCTGGACATTCCTGGTACAAAATGGTCCAAGATGAAATACATGTAATAGGGATGATCAAAAATGCGAATGTCATTCATGTGAGATAACTTACATAGTAATACAATATTGTGAAAGTTTTTAATGAGCAAAAAGGGATTAAGGTAAAAACTTTCATTACATACATGAAAAACGCAAACAAACAAATAAACAACCAAGAAAACATAATGAAATATAATAAAACAAGCCAAAGAAAATGTAAGTTTTATAAAAAAATTGCCAAAACTGAAAAAGAACAAACATTCTTAAAATAAATCCTCACCGCAGCTTCTGTCTGAGATCAAAGAATTTGGGTTAAATGTATACAAACATGGCTATGAATAAAACAGTCAACGCATAAAAATCCCATGTGTTCAGTCTGAGTCCTTCGTGTACAAAAGAGCAAACATCCAGGTCTATACGTTTGTGTCATTCTTGCCCAGAGATTCACCCCAACTGGCCAGAATGTCAGCTCCTTTGGGTCGACCTGAACAGGTGTTTGGGAGCGTGTTTGGCTATGCCGTAGTGGGAGCCAAAGGTCGCCAGTCAAAACTGGTGGTGATGCTCTGGGGAGGAGGACAAGCCCCGTGCCAATTGCGACGAGTCCGCGCTACTACCCGACCCGGGTTATCATAACCGAATTTTTGTTTCGAAAAACGCACAAAAGCTTATAGCTGTGATCGAATCTAAAATTATGAGGATCTTCAACTCTGTACAGTCCTAGCCTCAGTGGAGTGCTGAGATCTGCCCTATTGACTGGCTTCGGGTAAGAAATTCACATTAGTTCTCAGTTTTAGACTGTTCAAAAGATTTGCCGATGGGGGTTTTAAGATTTTAGAAAAATGCCATCCTGGAAACCTTCAAAGTGTTTTTTTTGCTTTAGGGATTCAGATTTTTTTTAAAAGGGGGTGGGTGGGATTTTGAGATTGACAGTGGGAGATTACGGTAGATCCAGATATGTGGGTGAGACTGACAGGTCCCCTCTGGAATTGAAACATGCTGCGAGAAAGGGGGACTGAGGTTCCTGGCCAGATACTGAAAAGGAATGGCTGGGGCAGGTGGGCATATCTACATCAAAAGTAAAGATGCTCCCGTCACAACCATCGTCAGAAGTTGCTGTTGTGAAGGAGCTGATACTGGGCAAAGCCCGAGGCTTGGTGGTCTGTTTATTTGTGTTTTTCCCACCAGTGTTGTTATTGTTATTAGTGTTACTGTTGTATTCAGTGGTTTGATATTTCCAGGTCTCGTTGTGCTTGATGTTGCTCATCTCACTGAGACCAGTGTTGATGTTTGCAGTGTCTGTAGAAGGACTGAAAGGGGAGGTAGAGTAACTTGGTTGTATTAAATTTGGAGAGACACATAAGTATTCGGATGCTTGAGCGTGGTTATCTTGTGAGGTGGGCATTTGATTGTTAGCTAGCTCAGAGCTATGTGGACGGAGGAGAAAATTGGGTTCTGGTACATGTATCTGGTTTATATCAGACTGACATTGCTGGGGTACATGAACCTCTTCATTTGCTGAAATACTGCCTGGTAGATTCACTATCGTTGAACTTATGTCACTGAACTGCTGGGTGAGGTTCCTCACACATGAAGGTTTGGCGGACATGTTCTGATTGGAGACTCCTGGCATGTTCAAGGAATGGGTGAACTTCTTTTCTTCGCTGCCTTGGCTGAAGAGGTGTGGGTCCTCCATAATATAGTCATTGACATCTATGATTGTTCCCGTGGATCCTCCTTGCAGGGTTAAATCAGGGGTGATGTTGTCCAAGTCCCAGCTTGGTAAACCGCTGGTGACTGCCGTACTAGCTGGACCGTCGGAGAAGATGATTTTTGGTATCACAGCTGCGGCCGTCACAATGGGCTGTGTCTGAGGCGCCGGCTGCACACATACCTGGTATGGTGCTTGTTGTCGTTCTCCCACAGGCTGCAACGGTTGGGACAGTTTGGGTCTTTTTGGGGTGTGGTTGTCAGCTGACACGGTCCCATGAAGAACTCTCCGAATAGGCTGTGGCAATGAGCATGTGCCAGATTCTACATGCTGCACCAATACACCTTGCAGTAGGTTCACCTCATGCCGGAGGTGCAAGATTTCAGTTTCCATTGCCTTATTTTCCTGGTCCATTTTCTCAGTACCCTGAATGACCAAAAAAAAAAGAAAAAAACACGCATGTTTTGATGTGAATTTAAGGAGGGTAAAAAGTTGCTGTAAAGGTAAAAACAGGTAGTTCTTAGATGTTCAAAGTTAGAACTGACATAAATACCCCCCTCCCCCCCCCCCCCGCGACCCCTTGAAAAAAAAATGTCATCAATTTTCTCTTCCTTTATTTTTGTTGTTGTTGTTGTTTATTATGTTTTTGGAGTAATTTTTCATTATTTTGATGATAGGAAAAAGCATCAACAGTCAGAACAAAGTGTAGGCTGGATTCAGATGGAATAGTATAAGGAATATCTAGTGTTAATGTTAATGTTATTCGTTAGATATATTAAATTATGATGTCTGTAAACAGGAGTACACATTCCTTATGTCAAATGAATTAGATAAGAAAATGTGGTTTATTTGAAATGGGCATAGATCTATTTGATATTTATAGACACATTGATGAATACATGTATTTTTGGATGATAGATTTTTTAAAATTGAAATAAGTTACTATAAGGTTCATAACTTTATGTAGACCAACTTTTTTTTTTATCCCCCAAAGGAAATTTAGATTAAACAACGACAGCAACAATAACAATAAAAGAAAAGGGCTCTAGGCTTAACAAGCCCTGAAATAATTATGTTTAAACTTTGCCTATAATGGTTACCTTTGTAGCCTCTTCTTGTAGCTTTCGTTTCTTCTGTCTGCACTTCTTTGCAGCGTTCCTATTCTGCTCCTTGCGTCGTTCTCGTTTCGCTACTTCAGCTGCCGTCATCTGTTGAACATAACAATAATCATGAAGAAAAAGCATCATACAAACAAACAAACAAACAGTATCTGGAATCGTAAAAATATGAATCAACGAAATCGCAACAGCATTTGCACATTTTCCATTGCTAACCGTCAAAATAGATTCATTCTGATAGCGAGACTGAGCAGAGAGTCAGCCTGGGCCAATATGTGTCACACAGATCTATGGATTATAATCAATTTTAGACCCATATGATCAGAAACGACGCACTAGGAAGAAATCGTATCAACATCTGAGATCTTCATAAATGCAAAACAAAAACTCTCAAAAATAAAATCTAGGCAAGGTTGAATCTGTCTGGGGTAACAGGCAGATGGAGCATAGATCTATTACATTATGGAAAGAAAAAAAAATTTGTCTGACATTCAAGTTAGATCCTCTCTATTTAAAACTAAAATATCAGTAGTGCTGGTAGACAAGCCAAATAATAAGATGCAAAAATAACTAAATTATCAGCACGTACCTGGAACTCTGTTGGTTCTTCAAATAAATTTGCTGTCCTGAGGTCTTCCCTCTTCTGTAAGACCTTCCGTTTCAGCATGGAAATGGTCGCAGATGGTTTCTTATCGCCATCAGCTTCTGGAAGAACAGCAGCTTCTCGGTAGCCAGGCGGACTCATTTGCAAGTTGCTTGAGGCCGGCATCATCTGGACAACCTGTCGTTCATCATTGGCCGGGTACCTCGGGGAGGTGTGGTCAAACTGGAACACCGTGTTTGGATCTACCTGCATCAAGTGGTAGTTCTGCAGGTTTCCCAGAGTGGCTGGAGAAGCTGGCTCGTCTTTGATCGATAAATTCTGGTACGTCATGGTGTCAAACCTGAAATGACAGATCAAAACATTGGTTTTAAAAGACAATAAGAATTTAAAGAATTTGTAGTTAAGAACAACGAATGTCCTTCTTCAGGCCTGAAGTCCTCCCTAGTTTAAAATCCGTCACATTCAAAAGACACAAACGCCGAGAAGGAATTTAAGACACAAAAATGGTATGCTGTCGTGGGAAATGCTTATAGATTTTAAGTTTATCATATTAAACCCGGTCAGACAGTCAGATGCTGCCAGTCAAATGTACAGTGTACACCAAAGAAAAAGTGGCACAGGCTGACTGTGTCTGACCGGGTTTAGTATGATACCTCCCTAAACCAAAAACGGAAAAAACGTAGTTCTTCGTCTTCCAAATCCAAATCTCAGGCTGAAATAAAAAGAATTTCCCGGTTTTGAAACACTGAATTATCAATCCAAGAAATCTGGCACAGATATGTAGTGATATAAATATACTGGAAAATCCCTCTATAAATGAATAGACCAGAGACATGCTGAAGAGATCTTTCTGAAATTTGGCAAGAAGAAGTGAAATAATGGTTTGTGGATGTTCGTGCCTTTATAAGGTCATACAATTCGGCCTCACCGAGAAATCATTCCTAAAATGTGAAAATAATTGAATGGTTAACTCGCGAGGGGGGTTGGGCGACATGTCACAAACGCTAGACTCGCGTCCGGTTCGACCTTCAAAAAGAAAAAAAAATGTACTTCCTTCTTCTACGACAACGTCCGCTTCCAGTTCATAACTGGTTTTACACTAGTTGACATTACTACTTCTACTGATAATAATGATAAAAATATGATTTAAAATAATAATAATTATAAAGGCAGGCATCTAAGCTTTTCGAGTAACCCTGTGCAGCACCTGGGTGAGATTCAACAGAAAGGCGATTAAAAAAAAATAAAGAATTAAGTTTGATGTTTCAAAAGAAAACGCAGACTTGTCAGCTATCAATCATGGGATACTACGTCTTCGTGAATGTGAAGTGCATGAGAAAAAGCGCGCCGATTCATCTGCGTTTATATGTGTCTGTGCAAGTGGATGTATGTGTGTGTGTGTGTGTGGGTGTGCGTATGTATGTGTGTATGTGCACGGAAATGCACTGGTCTGTCTGGATTAAAACCTGTCACACTGTGGGACTGTGTGTGTGGGTGTGTGCGTATATATTAAGTAAGTGTGTGAAGGTGAGAAGTGAACGTACGTCATCTCAGGTCGCCTGTCCCGTCCCAGAGGGGTTGGGTGGTGCACAGTACAAAGCGAGAAATATCATTGATCAACACAGCGCACTCAGAAACCTTTGCTTTTGAAACGGTTTTTTTTTTCTTGGGGGGGGGGGGGTCCCAAACTTCCACTTTTAAACTTCAGGGAGAGGGGCACTCTATAACCTCATCTCAGCGCATAGTTACCCCACCTATACACTTGTCTGGGGGGAGGGGGGGGGGAAGACAAAAACAAGTTCAAGGTATGGGGGGGGGGGGCACTCACTAACTTCACCTTAGAGGCGAGGATTGAAGAAAAAGGCGATGGATCGTCGAACGTTTCGGTCTCTCCTGTCGCAAAAACTCATTCATTTCAATCTATCCCCCACCACCACCACCCCACCATCACTGTCACCGCAGCCCTACGTCACAGTCATGAGTTCATACAGAAAACCCCAAACAAGCCAATGAACTCATGCTGGTTAGCCTAAAACTTTGCCACCCTTTCATTATTTTCTGAAGTTTCTGGTATCTCTAGTCCACAAACTCGGATCGACAATTTTACTTGAACAATTACTGACACGACTTTGTACACTAACCACGACAATTCATAGGTTATTTCTTATCTGTACAAATCCTGAATCAAAATCGTAAGAAAATATTATGTTATAAATTAAAATCGTTTTTCAAAATCAGGACACACACACACACAAAAAGGGCATAAACATTATTTCTACTTGTATCCATGATCACTGTCTAGCACTTTTACTACAGTTGAATGAAATTAATTATCTACAAAAAGCAACCACTTAAAAGGCCTACATCTTTCAAAACAAACGTATTGTCATAAAAACTAATGTTGTCACGAATCAGATCAAAATCAAAGACAGGAAATTCAAAACTGTATTGTAGGGTCACAATTTGGTCAGGGCACAAAGTTAATGATTGAATCGTTTCCAAGTTCACTGTTGTCTTTCTTGTTTGATTCTCGTAGAATCAACTTGCAATTGAAAGAACAACGTCTATTCCATGTTAATGGAAATAAATGCCCCTCGTACTTCTTTAACAGAAATACTATGAAGTTTTCCTGTCTTTTCTTCACCACCGCAGTATTCTCTCTAGAGTTTACTCGTGACCCTCGCACAATAGCGCAAATTGCAATTAAAAGAACAACATTTATTCGATGTTAATGAAAATATGTCCCTCTGTACTTTAACAGGAACAATACGTTGTTTTCCTTTCTTTTCTTCCTGGTCTATATTTCCCTTTTGTTTGTCGCGCCCTATTATAGCGACATGCTAGAAAGAAAAGAAAAAAAGATGAAAAACAGAAAAATATAACAGAAAAATAAATTAATCAATACGGTTGTCTGACGCTGCGCCTGGTTTCACTTCACGCGCCAGATGCGTTTCTAGGTCACCAGAAACAACAGTTCGATTAACCTGGCCTCTATTCGATAGTTTTTATTTCACCTCTATGACTGAGCAACTCATATTATCAGCCGGCGCCCATCGATCTCCCGGCGGGGCCAACCGTTATTGACACAAACCTACGGACTGTTTGACCAGTTGCCAAATTTACACTCCTACTGCCCCCCACATCAACTCAGTAACCTACATCTCACCGTTAGCAACCCTCATTAACCTGGTTGATTCATTATGCACGTGTGTTTGTATTATTTCTCCTCAAAGGCATTTAATTAAATTTACTTTCCAATCCAATATCAATCACATTGCCCTTTATGTGAACAAACTGTACCAAAACTCAAAGAAAAAGCCAATTGAAAAGAGACATCGCCTCTCAGTGTGATACAGTACAATGGATTTTAATATTGATTTTTCAGTTGATTGTTTTAAACCGATTATCAATCACCAATGAGGCTGATTTCTTTTTTGTTTTTTATTCCTTGCTTGTTTACAATTTCTTACATTGCTCGGGTCATTGAAGTATCGGTAAAAAAAATACGTACATTTGCACCTGATTTTGAAAAACCGTGGCGAGGGCGACAGCTGGGACAGGTTTCGCGAATACAAAGGCGTCAGTCACGTTAAGCTGTTAAAGAATGAGAGTATGCGAGTCGTTGAGCGAGTGAGTGAGCGAGTAAGTGAATGGGGAACAAAATAATGCTTGTGCGTACGAGTGAACTAGTGACGAGCGAGGGAGTAAATTAATTTCCACTGAATTTTTTTTTATTTCTTAGCGAAACAACAGTACAGCGGCAAATCCGTCCTTATCTCATTAAATATACCGTAAATGCTATGACACACATACACAGGGCCGTTCCAACGCATGGGCACACTGGGCAGTTACCCAGAGGCCCCAAGGGTTTAGGGGGGGGGGGGTGGGGCTCATGCATGCAAACTTACATTGGTGTTTGAAACCAGGAAGAAAATTCCGCGTACGGCCCTGCACACACCAAAGTTTTTTTTGTTTTGCTGTTTTCAAAACTCCTGCACTGAGCTACTTCACATAAACATACTGACACTAGCTGCTGACACTAGATCTACCTGTCTTGCAGATTTTGACCGCTATATAAGATTAGGACTTCCCCCAATAAGTTCTGAGCAAAATAAAGTATTGCAGGGTGTAAAATCGGGAATCATCAAGATTAATAAAAAAGACACCCTACGTCCTTGCAGCCGGTATTTTCCGACACCTTGTGTTATTATAGAGTCTACAAGCTTCAATATACTTATTATTTATGAAGGTCTTCTTTCATTATCATCCAAACACAATTTTAAAAGATTTTCATTTATTTGTATCTTCCGTTTACAATTGCAACCGAGTGCACTAAACACATTTTGCATCATGTTAAGTGTTAAGTGAACAAACTGCCCAGTACAATGCGAGCACTGCCACAGCATTCACTTCCTACAGGGAGGTTTTTTATGTTCATGGGTTAGAGCGGACGGGCTAAGGTGGAATGAAGGTGGTGGATTGGTCGCAGAAAGGTAGAATGACTGCTAAGTAGGTTAAAGAGCTGGCAAGATAATCGTTAGTGTTAGCTAGTGTCCTTATAATTAACAAGTAACAAAGACGAGACATTGTTTAGTTGTGTTAATACTATTTGCCTAGTTCTCCCTGCAACTACGTACTGTACAAAACAAACAAATTAATATAATTCGCTTGTGCATCCATTTCATGCCATTACTATAAACTTCAGTACTTTCACCGCAAACTCTACGAACCAAGGCTGGAAAGTTCAAAACAAAAAAAAAAATAAAAAGATCACAACAACAACAAAATCAACGAAGAAACAAAGATTGACATCCTGTGAAACTCGCCAGGTGGAAAGTTTAATGCCCCTTCCCCCCCCCCCCCCCGCAGTGCTTCACACTGGTTCATCCAGACTGTCTTCATTACTTTTATTGCGCGGAAGCGTCAAGGGTGTTGATGAGACATCAGTGTGCAACCAAGCACTGGCTCTTGGCCAATAACATCTGAACACAAGACCTTCTACAATTATTTTATCTCTACAACCTGTCATAAACAGCACAACTGTGACATAATTTTGGTGTTTGAGAGATCACAGCATCAGTGTTTAACAGTGGGTGGCATTCACCGCTTTGCTTTGGCTGACTGCCAAAGAGTGTAGAAGGCATTGCTAATACTAATAGCGCAAACCCTAGACAAGGGCGGCGAGAAACAAAGATCTCAACCGACCGGTACATGTCCAGACATGAACTGCGTCAACTGCAAAGTTTGCACAAAAAGAACAAAGCAAGCAAATGAAAGTTTGGAAAGGTAAAAGACGGAACGGGAAGAGAGAGGAAAAGAGAGATAATAGAAAGAAAGAAAGAAAGAAAGAAAGAGCGAGGTGGGGACGAACGGTGAGCGTGAGAGAGAGAGAGAGAGAAACAGAGAGACGGGGAGAGAGAAAGAGAGAGGGAGACAGACAGACAGAAAGAATGAATGACTGACCGAAATAGGGCCTCAAACTCGGGGAGGAAAAAAGAAAAAAAAAATCGTGAAAGTATAAAAATAAAAGAAAAAGAAAAACGACGATCCTTGATAACAGGCCTAACTGAATAATAATAATAATAATAATAATAATAATAATAATAATAATAATAATAAACAAAGAAACGAAGAAGCAAAAAGTACAACAAACGATATGTTTGCGATAAACAAGCAAATATATATAGATCGCTAAATGATAACATTAACATCAATAAATTCTTTCGACAATAATGTTTACAAGCCAATCGCAAACAAAGAGAAAGAAAACAACCAACTTACATCGTGAAAAGCTGTACCACAGAATAAACAGCTGATAATTCAGCAGGTAATCAGTAAGTCTTAGACACAAATCGCCGCCTGCGGCAACCGAATTGGTGACCATTTAAAAATCCAGGAATTTCTTTCACACCTTTTGCCACCTCGATCAACTCAACAGTGTCGTTCTGGTGTAACGACAGCGCCTCAGAGTAACTTGAACGCAGGCGGGGCAACGTTTTATAGCCAACTGGTGGAGCACCTGTTTGAAGGGCTTTCCGAGAAACGATACTTGTCATAATGATAGCCGAAAGCAGAACCACAGAGTCGCCCACTGGTAACTTCCGAGTAAAACCAAGCCATCGCGCAATTTTACCGTAAGTTAAAATATATTGTGTCGCAAAATGCCATTCGATAAAGGTTTTAACATTGAATTCCAATTTTTTCAATAAAGGAAATCGATCCCAGAATCAATAACGATTCGGATATCCGTTATCTACTGACCTGACTCCGTGATTGGTGGATTTAATAAGTTCCTAAAAATATTTAAACAGCCGAGAGATCAAAAGAGCCACGTCAAGCTTCTCGGCACGCGAGGATAGATCCCAACGCTTATAGGGATAAAGTAGGTCAAATGTCATGGTTTATTGCTATCTGCACGCTATTGCCGTAATCCGGCTATTTTTGGTCGTATGGAGATTTCTCTTTTTAGTTAGCACGCACAAACGTTCTTCGTTTTATTTTGCTCATAAAGCCGTTATTTAGCATGTTCGTGTACCTACAGCACTGTTATTCCACAAAGACTTTCTCAGATCCGAGATAGGTAACGTTTTAGTTCGGGCAGTACCAGTTCTGTCTGAGCCAGATGTGAACTTCCGGGAATTTCTTACTGAACAGTTCAAATAATTTCTTTATGTGTACTCATTTCCATCTTACCTACTTTGCTCTTACCTGTAAGCTTACCAGGCATCTAGAAAAAGTTTTCACTTTCTTCCTCTCCACCTGACAGCACTTACTGACTATTATTCTTTGCGATCCCAGACACATACGGTAAATTCTGTAAGTCTAGACATCGGGGTTACCCATTGGAAAATACGTCCTTTCCAAGATTGGGGCTTTGATCGGGAATTCTACTTTGAAACTGGACCGTGGAATTATTTCTCTTCCCACTGCGTAATTTGTCAAAATCTTTCACTGCCATAGGGATAAAGTACTACCTATTCGCACTGCAAGAAATATACCCGGGTCGTGACTGTCCATTCCCAGAAAATTCAGTAAAGATCTAGTCTACTTCTTGGTTCAGTTTCTGATCAAGCGAGAAACTGAAGCTTTCTCGTACCTTCTTATTTCTGTGAGGTATAATCATGTGCTCGATTCGACCTATTTACGCCGAGAGATAACAATTCTTCGACTTTTGAGATAGCCCATGAAGTTATACTTTCATTGCGTATTTTTTTTGTACTTTCATTTGGCAACTTCTACTTTCAGAACCTCCAAAACAGCTATTCGGCAGATGCAGCCTCATATTTTTTCAAGCGAGGAGAAGGTGGGGCATCAAGCCGATAAACTCTATTCAAGTTAGACATAGAGATAGGAGACAAGAGGGGATAGGAGAAAAATGTTAAACTGTGTGTTCTTGTTTTGTCCACCCGTGCACCTGTAACAGTTGGCCCACCTAGACTGAGATGAAGTTCGCGAACTACTACTAGATTTCACCGAACGCCATTTAATAAGTGAAATCCATATAATATTCACTCTTCCATGACGCGATTTCGCAGAAAACACTCTATCGATAAAACTGGTTCTTTTTTGTTTTCTCTTTCTGCATGTCATAGATGTAGAGTCTATGGGAAACAAAAAAAAACAAAAAATAGTTCCAGTCCCACAGCCAGGTTGAACAAAGAACATAACAAAGGAAAAGTGCGGTAAATAGACTAGGGTGCAGTTGATTATATACACACCATTCAGGGAAATTACCTGGGGACACACACCTGACCCACTTGGCCCACACTCTCATGTATTATTTAACATCGGAATTTCACCAATAACGCCGGCCGGCCGGCGACGTGGCGGAGCCCCTTTAAGTTAGTCATGCAGGGAATTTGGAACAGATTTTTTTCTCTTTGATTGATTGTCCTATGCCTTTCAAAAAAAAAAATATCTACATAATATTTTGCTTCATCCGTGAATAAACATTGCGTAACTAGATCTAGATAAATTTCATGGTTTTCAAAATACCAGAGATCATTGTATTGTTAAAAAAGAAAAAAAAATCTTCCTGGTTGTACTACAAAATATGTCTTTTCTTGGCGTTTGCAACACAACGTGCAATACATCTAAGCCCCCTGAAGTCTTGAATTGGCGCTTCAAATGTCCTAAATTTGCTGAGAAATTACTGCACGCGGGAAGTTCAAATGAGTTAGAGATTTACAACAAAGGGCCTCACAGTATTTGAGGCCTACAAAATAGCAGCCCGGCCCTGTTTAAAACAACAACCCCCCCCCCCCCCCCAAAAAAAAATAAAAAAATTCCAAGACTAAAATAGAACTTTGCTAAAAAATTCTCCTTCCTTTAAAAACCCGCCAAGTTCAGTTCTGTGATACAATTGGAAATTCTGGATTTAAGGGAAAAAAAACCCCCAACAACCATGACATTGTACAATTTACTTCTTACTACAAAACTTTCCTCATAATATTTTTCTCAAAATTCAGGCTTGTCGACCCCAACAAGTTTTAACACTTCCTTATTCGTGATTGACTTTTTAAAATTTTCAAAAATCAGTTCAACATTATTGTGTAGATCTACAAAAAGACTAGAGAAAAAAAAACGATAATAAAACAAAACTCTTTTTACCTCCCCATTCTAAATCTTATTCTTTTAACTTTACATTTCACCAGTAATTAAAAAGAGGGCCGGACTGCTATTTTGTAGGCGCCTGGGCCACAGATTCTGATACTGTGAGGCCCCTGGTTATAATGAATAGAAACACGAATTTCGGATTCTTGAAATCAGATTATTTAACTTCTACAACATAATGTCATATATTAAAATATTATCATAATAAAAGCACCAACATTTCATACAAATAATACTATTTGTTTTAAGGAGAACGACCTGCAAAAAATTAAAATAAGGTTTTGATATTTATCATTTCCTCAGCTGGCGGAGGTCCCTGGGCCCATGCCTTAATCCGGCATTGAACTGAATGGCAGTTTCAACACTAGTTTACCAGCTGAATCACAAATTTTAATCCGCTGGTTGCAAGTCATGTAAAATAGCTGAAAACGCATGATTTGGAATGACGGGAAGGCTTGAGCCGCACGAGATCATTCTTTCCTGCCCAAGAAGCGAGACCCCAGATCCGGGTCAAAATCGTGACAATAGAAATAACCCAAACATTCAGCACTTGCGTCAGTGCTGAGTGCCGTCTTGGCAAACAGTAAAATTTTAATAATGATGACGGATGTACAAACCGCGGGAAATCTGATTGCAAAACTCACCCTTCCCGCCCTTTTGAAATTAACTTCTGAGCTTGCATCAGTTAGGTACTCTCGTGTGAATATGATTATGCTGTATGCCCGGTGGTATATATAATATACATAACTAGAAAGAAGAGTTTGTTCGCCTGCGGAGGATGTTCGTGCTCTTTTTGTGTCAAAGGCTGGGGCCTTGGGGGCGGGGGGGGGGGGGTGCTGGAGTCGGAAACCGGTATAGATTAAAATTGTCACCATTTCCCTAAAACTTTAGAAGAGCCACTGACAAAGGGGAAGATAGAAAAGAGTCTACACGTATGGTACTTGGATCTCTGAAACAAGGTTGAGCAATTAAAACTAGACATCCTTAAATAATCAAAGGCATCAGGGAGTTTATAAAGGCCATTTTTTGTTTGTTTCCAGCTGTTGTTGTTACAGAAAAGAGCTCTGGGCCCGGAAGATTTTCCGAATGAAACGTGACATCCCCCTCCCCCCCCCCCCCCCTCCAAAAGAAAATGTACATATTTATAACTAAAAGCTCCCGGTAGTAAGATTTTACTACACGCTGATAGTTAAAATGTTAAAGTTCATGCAAGACGCAATGAAGAAGAAAAAAACAACAACAACAAACAAACAAACGAATAGAATCAAAGGCAAAACTGAATTGATGGCATGAAAATGCGCAAGGGAGAAAGTAAACGAAGTAAAGAAAAAAACGTAGACTAAAGAATAGAAAGAACGACTGTGAAAAAATAACGAGCAATGAAAAAAAGGAAAAAAAAAAAACGACAAAACAAAAAACAAAACAGCAACGAGATAGAGATAGAAAGAGAGGATGAACGAACAAACACAATAGTGCAGAACAGTCAAATAGGAGCACGGAACGCGTTATCAGAGCATTATGTAACATTTTTTTTTGTTTTTTGTTTTCATGTCTGCATAAGTGCTTGTAAATGTGGGTATTCTTGGCTGGGTAATAGTATGTGCATGGTTCGTTGAAAAGTTGGACAACTGTTTTTTAACTGTCAGTTTCGTTAATTATCTTTCCCCTCAAAAACTATTTCAAGTTGTTCTCGGCATCACTGAAAATGTAGCAACTAAAAGCCTAGGTATTATTTCAGCCCTTTGAGCACTCGTGTGAGACCCATTATTCATCATAACCGTTAATCATGCAACCTAAACGTGTCCTTCATGTAGGCTAAAGAGGACCTATCACGTTGCTCAAGCACTCTATTTTTAGCCCTTATGCAAGAAGAGCCACGTTATCAAGGTTAAGAGAAATTTTGGCGGGCTTCTTATCAGATACGCATGCGCCGAAGTGTGACGAAGTGACACGGGTCGCGCACCTTGGACCAAAAAAGGGGCGTTCCTTGTCCCCGTTGTCAACTGACGTCAACAGGTTCCCACACTGAAAACCTGTCTGCTCATGCGCAGAAATAACGAGATACCCTTATATGGCAGGTAACCTCCAGCGCGAACTTTTTTGAGGTCATCATAGTAAAAATACGTACTACGTTTTCTGGCTTGTACGCTATTGTTATTGTCGGCGTTGTCGCAGCCCCAAGTGTGCTCAAGAGGGCAAGTGTTTACAAATCCAGGGTGTCGCAATAACCTGCAATGTCACTGTCACAAACACATGACTTTTCCTCCCACCAGTATTATTATAAAGTAGTTAAAAAATGGTGAAATCGATGACTTAAAATAACCACTATATAATGAACATTATTCATCCTCTTTTGATTGGTGTCGCGTTCACAGTATTGAGCTCGGCACACGAATGTCTTTATACACTTTCACCCGTTGTTTTCGTTTTTCTGACAGAGAGGATGTGCGTTTACGACTGTAGAACCGAAAGCGACAAAGCGAGCTAGAGAGAGTGAGAGAGAAAGAGAAAGAGAGCGACTGACAGGCAGAGAAAGACAAAAAGACAGAACGATATGACAGATAGGGAACGAGACAAAGACATGCAGTAGACGGACAGAGAGAAAGAGAGATAGAAGGACAGACAGAGAGAACTTTGTTGTTGTTGTTGTTTTTGTCTTCTTTCTGTTCTGTAATGGACGATCATGATAATTCAGTAACTTGTTCATGGTAGCTTTTTCAACAGTTGACACTGGATGAAAGGACAAAGGTTGGTGGACTCTAAAGCAAGATCTGAATACACTTGGCAAATCTTGGGAAGGTCTTACTCCCACTCTCCATCATGGCGAAACAGCAGGATGATGTCATCACTAGAAGGGCGACCTAACCCGAATCAAACCTCCAGACCTTTGTGAAAAAAACAACAACAGCAACAAATAGACCCCACCCCCCTCCCTACTTCCCATTTATCCTTTAATTTGTCTCCCTACAGCCATCCCCCCCCCCTACCCCACTTCCACTTCCTCCACCGCGTCATCGAAACATTTTTTTCTAGGAAATAATATAACTGTATCAAGTGGTGTATGGGCAAGTTCTTAATTATGTTCTCTTGGCAATCTTGTAAGACGTATGTATTGTGTCGCTGCTTTTTTTTTGGTAAACTGTCGTAAGCGTTGACGTGAGTCATTTCTAAAGATTTTTTTTATAACGAAAAAGGGGCTTCTCCTTCTCCTTAGGCCTCTTCTCGCTATTGGCTGTGTAGCTGTCTATAGTCGGATGTTCTATTTTGATCTTCTTCTTTCGTAAAATGGGTATTGCTCAATGCACTTGTTCGTCTAAGAATCCCATGCGAATGACTATTGAAATTTATATGAAAGGCCACTAAGATATTAAACTTATCTATTAACCCTACAAGAACGGCTGTTACAGCTTTGTGTTCCATATCAAACGTATATGCATGATGAGTCTGTCACAGCTGTTTGTTAGTACATTGTATTAAGAATGTTGTTAGTTGCGCGAGTGAAAGCCTGCTTGAGAGCATGTTGTCATTTAACCCCAATCTCCAGACCACAAAAACCGTGGAGCTCGGCCATAATTTGTGGTTATGGCCAATTCATGGCGAGTCCCAATTTTAATGTCTTTTTTAATAACGCAACTCACAACCCAGGTAAAATTATGTGAGGCTTTGCGTACGAATATAAAAACATGGTTTGTGTTGAGAGCCTAAGGGTTTGGGAAAGTGGGTGGGGGTAGGTAATGGTGGCGAATGGTTTTCAAGAGACTTTAAAATTGGTTTCTTTATTTACAACAGTTTTTAGGTTCTTCTTCAACAGAACAGGTTTATTTTATTTTATTTCATTTCTGGTTTGAGCTGTTTTATTTTCGTTTGCTTTGTTTCATAATATACTGTATTGTACCATAGGGTGACAGATGGATGAAACAGCTTCAGGCAGTACAATAATTTCGGTAAAAATCAGCTTCACCTGATACACTGTTGTTTTTGCCCAATAGGGAGGATCGACTGTTCACGGTAACAGGTAATTTGCCCTGGGCAAATCAGATAACCCCTTTCCAACAGATCAGGTAACCACAGATTTGGTGTGATCAGCGATACCGTGCAATCCCTGGATACTGCTACACCACCTGCCAGGGTGCTTTCAATACCCCACATTGCGTTTGGTTTACCGATATTTACTGATCAGTGGCCGTATGCATAATCAATGCGTAAACTAAAGTAAATACGTTGACTGGTGTTAACGCAAGAAATGAATACAATTTCTCGTGTTAACACCAGTCAACGTATTTACTTTAGTTCACGCATTGATTATGCATACGGCCACAGATCACTACAAATTTATGTTTTTTTTTTAACGATTACATAAAGGAAGCGCATATCCGTACAACATGTTGTGCACACAATTCGATGACGTAAAACATACAGTGTGAATGAATCTTCTTTATTCATAGAAGAGCGCTTACATTTTAGACCAATCAGGTAGAGCTACCCCAGCGCACAACATGTTGTAGTGCATACAACATGTTGTACGGATATGCACTTCGTTACATAAATGTGTTGTCCAAAAACTTGGGTTACTCTTTGCTAGATTATGTTGATATGTTTCATCTTTATTCTTATTCTTAAAGCTCCGGCGCATGGAGTCACATCCGTTTTTTGTTGGTTTTGATTCAGACAGGAACTTCCTTTGAATCAACTGCCGAGACAGACTTGTTTTAGTCTCACTAGCACGCGAGTTCCCGTTTAATTTCCATAGTGCATAATTATTATCTCACACTAAAACCGCGAGGTAAGACAGACTTAATGGACCTCGCTGTTTGGTAGATATAACAATGGAAGCGCATATCCGTACAACATGTTGTGTACACAATTCGATGACGTAGAACACACAATGTGAATGAATCTTCCTCATTCATAGAAGAGCACTTACATTTTAGACCAATCAGGTGGAGCTACCCCAGCCCACGACATCGAATTGTGTGCACAACATGTTGTACGGATATGCACTTTGTGTTCTTATAACAATATGCTAACTTTGGTTTCATCTTTTGTCTTATTTTTGGCGTGCGCAGCGACGCGCTAAATACAAGTCACAAATTAGTAAATAATTATTTATAGGACTACTTGTCCTAATACAAAATTCAATCTTCAAGGATCTGAATACATGTATATGCATGGAGTGACCCCAAGAGATCCTTGGACAAGTACGTGTTAATCTCACTTGTAAAGTCTATTTTTAGGGCACTTGACGGAAGAGAGGTTAGGATTTACTGTGAAATTGGTTCAAGGAGAACATCCTGAGCTAATTATATATGTACGGGAGAAAGACACAAGACAGATGGCAGTTCGGCTGACGAAGGAAAGAAGAAAGAAAGAGGAAAGAACAGAAAAGAAAACTACGAGGACAGACTGAATGTAAGAGAGAGAGAGATATAATATTATAATGTTATATAGAGAGGAAGAGAACAGAGAAGAAAACTAAAAGGACAGACAGTAAGAGAGAGAAAGAGAGAGAAGGGTGGGGAGAGCGGGAGAGAGAGAGAGAGAGAGAGAGAGAGAGAGAGAGAGAGAGAGAGGGGGGGGGAGAGATAGAGAGAGAAGATAAAAAGAAAGGAACAAACAAACAAGCAATATTATCCTAAAACTACAAAAGACAGCCAGCCCTGCTTGGGTATACAAAAATAAACACAAAAATAAAACGCCTTTATTGCCCTGGATGCTTGCGCCAGCCACTGCCGATAGAGAACATGTCTGTCAGTCTTTTGTCACCTTATCATGCTGCTGCAGCAGCTCCAGGTGTATGACCTCGAATGTGACAACATTAGACACTTGACATGTTGTGTGTGTATGTAAAAACATGGCAAACTTTAGATTAACTCTTTTATTGATATCTGGTCCGAACAAAGGGAGAGAAGGAGAAGTGGTATTAATATTATCTCCCTTTAATCTGTTTCCCTTTATCTCAGTCTGTCGCTGGGTTTGTCATAGCCTTAAAAACTCGTCAGGGGAACTGGAGAAAATTGCGTTTTTCTCCCCCCCCCCCCCTTCCCACCCGCGCGCTCCTCTCCCCTTGAAACTTGAGGACGCAGGGGTTCAGAAAGTAAGTTTGCAGTCGAATATACTGTGTTCAGCAGAAGGTGTGGGCTTAGAGCCACAGTGCACTCTGGGTCAAGTCTATTTCGCGTCGGTTTTGCCTTGAATTCAAACTTGTTTTGAATCAACTAAAGAGACAAGACTAACTTCTGTCTCGCGAGTGCGCGAAGTCTCGTTTAATACCACAGTCCCCCATCTCACACTAAAACCGAGGCAAAACAAGATTAGAAATTTCGCTCAGACCTTCAAAGGGACAACAGAGTCCGAAATATGCGACAAAAGTAGAATTAAAAAAAGAAGAAAAAAAATCTCACTGAAGCCAGAAAGGAAATAAAGATATGTCCGAGACACGGGGTATTCTGCATGTTGGGATCTTTTGAGGATTTGGTGAGTCTAAATTAAAAAAATAAAGTAGAACTATGTGGTCCACAATGAGCGGGAATTTGGTATTCCTGCATAAGTGAACGCTATCACCACTCAATATTATCTTTCAGTCATCACTTTCTGTGAGAACAAATACACACACACAGAGGAAAAATGCACCTGTTGAGACACATGGGAAAAATGCCTCTGTTCAGGCGTTGTTGTTTTTTTAAAATTTTGTTTGGAGAGTGATTATGTAACAAAATGGTAAACGACCTCTCCAGCATAAGCGCTGTTTCCGGTTTTCTGACACATGCCTTGATGTTATGAAACCGCCAAATCTCGGGCAAAATATTGGATATGACAAAAGACAAAACAAAACAAATAAACAAAAACTTCGTTATCTTATTATAAAAAAAATAGTGGCGGGAGTGGTGCAATTTCGCCCCTTTTTTTGCTCGACTCTACAGCCTACATGACAGTTTAAAAAATTAAAAAATTAATTTTCCTAAGTGTCAACGAATCCAGTCCAATCGCTTTTGTGTCGACCTATTATGTTAATTCAAGTTTCAAGTACTTTTAAATTAAAAGTCGCAAAAAAGTAAAATACAATGAGCTTTGTTTTGGCTCCCTGTAGTAAGCCTACCACACCGGAAAGGATGTATTAATACGCGTTCAGTTCGGTGCGCGCAATTTCCCTACCAGAAATGACTGCGTAGTGCTCTGGTGCGCACGAAATTTGTAATCTGTAGTAAGACTTTAGATTATGGGAAGCTTTGTAGACCAAAAACAAAGAGAGAGATAGGAGGGTGGGTTCACAGGTTTATCCCGCATAATGCCGGGAACTTCATCTAGTAGAAAAAGAAAATCAGGGTGAATAAGTGTGCGCTTTGTATTGATGGATAGTGAAATGAAATCTGACACAAAAGTGATTGCGGGGAACTCGCCTGAAGCAATCAGCTATAAGAAAAACAGAGATATATCGGGTACCAATCGTAGAGTTTACGATGCGGGAATGTTAGATGTCCGTCTAAAGATGGATGGGTCTAATTTACATCCAGGTCGACCTATTTTACCTTCTGTGGTTTGCGAATGGTTGCTCCCACAGACATATTGATTTTTATTGACGCAACTCTCAGCCGTCTGTCTGCAAAGATAAGTTGGTAAGATAAGAAAGGGGCGGAGCTTAATATGAAGGATTGAAGGATTGCACAGCCAATACAAACAACGGTAGCAATACTTAGTCTGATGGGGGATTACATATAAAGTACGTGTACTCGGAGGAGGGGGGGGGGCTGTTGTCCCGTACGTACATTAGTATGTGGGGGTGGGGCTGTGAAGTGTGCACACTCTTTCCTGTTACGGTAATGAACTGAAAAACTGCGATTTTAGTTATTTTTTCCTCCACAAAATTGGCTGCAAATACACAGAAGAAAATAAAGGCTATATTTCTTCTAAAAAACAAAACCAAACAGTCCGTGCCAAATGTCTTCTAGGGCTTCAAAATATCAAGGATGTTCCATATTTTAATGGCCGTACGTTCGTGCAAGGAGGAAGGGGGGAGAGGGGTTGACGCCAAGTGTTTTAAAAGGGGACATAATTGGGGATGGAGGTAAAAATGGTCAAACTTGAGCGTACGTACTTTATGAATGGCCCCTAATCGAAAAGTACAATGGCGAGAACGAATCAAAACAAACTGGCGTGGATAGGAGATTGTTACTCCAGACTGATAAGCTGGTAAAGAAACAAAGAGGCGTAAACTGAACATTCGACTCTTGTATAAAATGAAAGAGGGGTGTAAGTGAAGCAGTGATACCCCAGAGTCTAAATCTGTCTCAGGCAGGAACAACAGGTAAATGGCTGTGCATGACCTCTGCGAGTGATGAAACCGCCATGCCTGACCTATATCTGGTCCCCCAAACATTCCGTATGTGTTCCTGCTGTGTTCGAGTGACCGACCTTTTCACCCTCACTGACTGTTTCATGCCTTGGGTTGACCGACCGCTGACCCTATGAGGTCTTTATCATCACCAACTCTCGGCATGTCAACACTGTTTTCACCTGCACGCAAGACTGAGCAGTCAAAGGCGCTGACCATCGCTATTTTATCAGTCCACAACAATAACACGTTTTGTTATGTTCTCGCCTCTCTCCTTCTTCTCCCATCACCAACATTATCAATCAGTGGTAGCTTACGTGCAAATAAATGTGAATATTAGGCTTTTAATGTTTCAGGCACTTTCATTCTTATGTGAAATCCCTGAGAGATTTTCTTAGTTCAGACCTTAACTGGTCTTTGCACTGTCATTCCACCTATAGGTATACGCCAGGTGGAAGCACGGGAAACCTAACAGCCCCACCCTGGACTGGGCATATATAATTATTTGCTAGTTGTTTTTATTTTTCTCCTAGGAAAGAAAACATGCGTAGGCCTAATTATTTTTTTTTTCAATACGAAATATGTTCAAAATCCCCCCTCCGTCTCTCTCCCTCTCATGCATGTCTCATGATACTTTGCATAGGGGAATGAGAATAATATGAGAACAGAGGGGAAAGAAGACCAGGCAGCAGTGGCATTGTGGATGTGAAACCGTGAAGATTTACACGGCCGTTGTAATTGTTACGGTCAATGGAGAAATGGATGGACAGATCGATAACTGTTACTGACCATTCCGAAACAGTCTGTCAAAATTAATGCATACTGTTCATTTCTAAAAGGTCCTATGACGATTTAATAATAATAATAAATAAAAAAAAAAACAACAACTAATGCATAGCGAATAACTCCACCTGAGTTTTAAAAAAAAACAAAACAAAACAAAAAACAGAATAAATTAACATGAAAGTTAGAAAGCTCGAGACTCTCTTCTACCGACTGTACAAATTAGCTTTAAATTGGAGGGTGAAAAAGATGCTGATATGACCAAGTTCAGCATTAGACAAAATGCACCGAAAAAACAAAAAGAAGAAAGTTTTCTAAGGGAATTGAGCAGGGCGCAAGCAAGGGGGTTGGGTGGGGGGGGGGGTGGGCGGGGCGGATGGTGGCAATAAAAAGCATAAGTACCTCTGTAGGTACCTATCAGTACGCTGAATCTTTATCATGAATTCTAAAACTATGGGCTAATCGACCACCCCTCGTCATATGCATGGCAAAAGGAAAACATAAAATAAATAATGAAATCGTAATTAAACTTACCTTCACGCCGTGGGAGTTGAAAACTGCCTCGTCTTGGACAACGCTGGTGTTTGTTCAAATCTTGTTCTGTATACACACACAAACTAGAAACGATCTTGCACTTCAAGAAGCGGTGATGATTCAATCACGACCTGTAATTTAGCAGTACCTCGCTCTTAACGGAACTCAAAGCAATAATGCTCTCCCACTGTTTGCCAACAGCATTTTTACAATCGGCTTCGCTTGCGCGGCCACCGCAAACGATGGGCGTGGCCTCCTGCGCTGGTTGGTTGTCAGTCACCGACACAACTCGCGTGCAAGGGTGGCGCTACAGCACTCCACGAGCCATTGGATAAAAACACGCTGTCTCGGGAGACCTGGCTTTCCGTCTTGATTTAGCACACACTTCTTGTCATGTATCAATTATGTTACGCACATCAGGGGCCGACGCGGGAGTTCTGAATTTAAAATAAAAATTACGTGACGTCTCAAATGCCATAAATGCACTTAAAGAGTGTCTGATCCTTCGGTAAAACAACATAACAACACCACTTCAACATAATAAAACCGACAACGCCCAGTAACTTTTTTTTTGTTCATTTCTAAAATTAGTGTCTTAATATTCTTCAAATTGGCGTTTTCATTGTTGTCGTTCGTAGGCTACCAAACCCACCCAACGGTTTCCCCAGAAGTTTACTTAGAAAACAAACGTGGATCTCAGTTTGTATTTTTAGAATTTAAGTCTTTCCAGGTATTCCCACAATACGTACGTTATGTAGGTCTATTGCAGCATGTATGACTGTAGTATGAAAGTGCGCAGTTAAAGCTGGTGTCATGTCTGAACTTGTTACTACACACAAGACTGTGATTCGACACTTCGCCTATGAAAACTTTAATAATCTACCGGTACTGTAGATATTTTTGATGATTAAAAGGCACGCTCGTGAAAGAAAATATCAGTAAATTATAAACGAAAGAATTTTTGTGGTTTACGAATTTACAATCCTGTGTATGGCCTGCCTGCGTGAGCGTGTAATTTTTATGTGTACATGACATATTAATGAGTGTGGGAAGAACATCTCAGCCCTCGCGCAAAAATTGTTAGATCTACTTTAAAAATGTATGGGTGGTTGGGGATTAAACGTCACAGTCGTAAATTCACACCTACAACATTATGATGACATAGTTAATTAGGTTTGCATCAGTGTTTCAAATTTATGATCTACCCACACATTAATTGTGGTTTTAAAGTTGGTAAAACGTAGTGTCTACGTCAGTCACAGAAAGCATTTTGAAACACATTTTTTTCTCCGGCCATGCAATCATACTAATAAATAATGTTGTTTTTTTTCAGCATGTAAAACATAATTATAATTTCTGTCTTGAAATAGATTTTGAACAGCTAGAACAGCAACACTGAATAACTAGACTGTAAAAGAAAAGTATGTGCCAAACAGACAAACGGGTGTAAGCGTAATGGGACACCGGAATGACAGTGCAACCTTTTCTCAAGCAGCATAATCGATTTTCGTTGGTGGCAGTCACTGTGGAACGGGACAGTCACTTTTATACCACCTTTTGCTCAGTTTGTATCAACTTTCATTTTCGGAAAAATATCAGTCTGTGTTTATTGCTCAGAGATAGTAGACCAGATTAGACTTTCTGAGTAATATTTGTAGTTATCTGGATTTAAGCGCAGTTTAAAGAAGAGAAATAAATCTATCTGGGTTTCAAACATTACGCTTAACAGAATATAGTTTTGAGATAATTCACTCGCTGATGGAATAATGTTCAATGGAAGCACTACAATGGGGCGACCTTTGTGAGAATGTGCAACAGATCCTCTGAAACACCAAAAAAACACAACAGACTACAATTAATTTTACCCAGGATCGAAATAAATATGAAAAATTGAACTAAAATGTAGAAAAATTTTTTTTTTCTGCCTGTATAGTTTTGTCACTTGCTTTCCTTTTTCTCCTCTTCAGGGGAGGGGAGAGTAATATCTATTTAGGAGGTTTCAAAGACAAGTTAGTAATGTACAGAGAGAGAGCTAAAATTGTTTTCAGTGGTATTTTCCTAACACAGACATGTAATATCGTCTTAATTCTAATGTTAGAAGACTACATTATTCTCTTGCTTCGGGTGTATCATGTTTATATTAATACAGTGTGTAGACACGATTATGATTTAAGGCGTCGAGTTGTAATACTCTGTGTAACGCTATTGCCCACATCAATTTCTCTAACATTAGTCTACACCCAAAACTGGGTTGTGGGGACAATCCCAGCGACTGGCTATTATTAGCCTATAATATAGTGTACTATGCAGGTCACTGGAGAATCGTAACACCCTCAACTGAGTCTCGGCCAGAGAGGGCAGCCTCACTGGTCGCGGCTAACACCCTCAACCAAGCGAGATAGTTATTCAAACAAAGTGTGGGACGGAGGGGTTGATTCCAGCTAAGTCCTTCTGTTTATACTGCGCGCCCGCCCCATGCTTTTCAGCTCTCTCAAACTTCAAGTTGTATTGACAGTATCCGCACACGCTTCATGTCTTAGCCATTTCTAATCCATTAGCAATCAGACACGCAGTTAACACGACAGAGATCAAGCAGACTTCTCTGTTTGTATCTCTCTCTCTCTTTCTCTCTGTCGCCCTTGCTCTCTCTGTATCTCCCGCCCCCTCTCTCTCCTTCTACCCCCCCCCCTCTCACCACTGTTGTTGTACAGGGCTTTCTTTCATTTTCCGTCTCTTTTCATTTCTCACAAAGTATTAAAAATATAGATCTACCAACAAATTTATGTGTACTACATTATTTATATGTAATCAAAATGCAGCAGCACCAAATAATGTCTGTGCAAAGTTCTAAATTAAAAAAAAAGTACCCTAGATCTATATTATATTATGATAATGTTGAGTTTCGTGCAGCTGTTGTAAACTAATAGAAAACCAATCCCACTCTTTGTAATTTTGTAGTGAAAACTGTAGACGTGAAAAAGATGTAGAGAGCAAGAGAGAAAAAGAGAAAGAGAGAACGAGAAAGAGAAAGAGAGAGAAAGAGAGAGAGAAAGAAAGAGAGAAAGAGAGAGAGAGAGAGAGAGAAGGAGAGAGAGAGAGAGAGAGAGAGAGAGAGAGAGAGAGAGAGAGAGAGAGAGAGAGAGAGAGAGAGAGAGATTCAGATTCAGTATGTTTTGCTTTAAATTAATATGCCATATTTTCTGCCATCTTGAACTGCTGCTGTTTTTATCTGGTTACTCAAATGAACAACTGTACTGACTGACACCGTGTTTTTAGTCTCCCATAACTTGACATTATCAGAGAATGTGTCCCAGAACCACCTTCTGTCCCCGCCCCTCTCCGGCACTGTTACACGAAATACTAATGGGCCATTGTGTCGATTTGTCCCGAAACCTATCAATAATGTACCGGCACCTGGCACCTGCCGCGACTTTACAATCGGAGTTCATCACGTACGCCAGTCACCGTCAGTCCTGGGTGGTCAGAGGCGTTTCCAGATAGCGAATCTCTGGCATCGATTACCTGTTTACATCAAATACAATTATTGACTTCCTTAAATCAAATACATGTAGGGATTATTTGCGTCTTCATTTTTTTAGCCCGACCATGGAGACAATCTGGCCATTTCGGAGAACGAAACAATTCTATTTCAAAATGTATTTAACTGTCAATTCAGGGGGTCACCATGCAAGCTATGCCATCAGACCTATCTCGGTCATGCCGTGCGGAAACGAAGACGTCTTCAATGTTTTGCACAAGGTTTCGTTGACTAACCTGAGTCAGACCTCTTCTGACAAACTTTGTGTGTGTGGGCGCAAACAAGAGGAGGGGAAAAGGAGGTGGGGTCATATTAGATTGGAAGAACGGGGGCCGTTTTAAAACATCACCATGGATGTCTGGGCAAAGCAATAGTTTTTTTTTTTTCTCCTTTCGAAAAAAAAAAAAACAACAACGTAATTTTCATGAACGGTACCCCCCCCCCTCCCCCCCCCCCCCCCAAAAAAAAACCTTTGGGTCTCATAGGCAACAGCCCACTACTGTGCCCATTATAGGTTAAGACGGCTCTAGAACAAAGGGCTCTCGCGGGCTTACGAGAAATGGTGGGGGTGGGGGTGGGGGGGGGGGGGAGCTAGTGTGAATGAACTTTGTTGTAGGTGTAACAGTTGATGCAAATTTCAGCACGTTATAATGGGGAGAGTCAAATGAACTGACCGTCTACCCCTTAAAAACGAAACTGTCTCGAACTGTTGTAGAAATAAATAACAGGATCCGATCAAAAAGTAATACTAACGTTTAATAACTGTAAACAAGAGCTGATATCCACAAGTTACTTACACCTAGCTAGCCGGTAAGGCACACTTCTACTACAACTGGATTTTCACACCTACGATTTGCACCTTACGATTTTCACCCACGATTTGCACCACCCCTACTCGCCTGGCCCTCCTTGTATATATTCTGTCCAGGAACGTTCAGGAAGCGGCTTAACCGCCCCATAAGCACGAGGCCGACCTAGATCGTTCAGGACACATACAAGCCACCCAATCGTACACAGACACGTCACAGAATTACATCACTCAAGGTCGACCTAGCGTAATCTCGGATACTGCAGTACCTTCTAGATTTTCTACAGTGAAACAAACGAGCCACGCAGCGAGACATGAAAGAGAAATACCGGCCTTGCTGGCGAGAGGGGGGGGGGGGGAGGAAGGTCGCCGAGTGAGACTTGCATGCAGGGGTGAGAAAATATCGATCGTTCAACTAGTGGGACGCTACACAACTTCCCAATTTAAGTTGAACATTCTTCAACTATCTACATCATAAAGCGTCTACACTATCATAAAATACTTATCATCTCCAATCTTACAATAGACATTGCTAATACTGTACTAGGTGCCTTCCCAATATCCTATGTACAATACAATAACCATAGTATCCTTATAACACTAATACAATCTCATTACAATATCATTGCAGTACCATTACAAAACCATGGTCAACAGTAGACCTACTATTATACATAATACACTACCACCACTGTGGCGAAACGATGGTCAATGATACTATTAAAAATCATACAATGGTGAACGATGGCCATCCAATACACAATGCCTCGTGCACGAAACATAGCCCATAAACGTTGTGCATAATAATGATTGTCCTAAAAAAAATGCATGAAGTCATACATACAATGGCATGTATACCCACACATATCGACCACTGATCAGGGTCTAACTTCATCATATTATCAAATCAAACGAATTATAACCAAGTAATACCGATACTGCCTAAGCTTAGGCCACTCGTAAATTACATCAATGCAACGTACAAAATCACTGCTTGCTCGCAGTTCCCATTTGGGTTACATTCTTCAAGATTACAATCATTAAGTCCCATTGGTAACAAATAATGTAAATATGATACAAGATCAAAACATGACTAGGACATAGTGGCTCTCTGCCGGCCAATAATTCAATACCCAGTCAAATATACCATTACAGTACAATACAGTCATCCCAGAAACGCATCTAACAGGCAAAACTCTGGGTTACAATACATCTCACTGAACTTGTTCTATTCAAAACACTCTACTCAGGAAGACGGCGCCGACATTTTCCTTGCCCTTGACATACCTAATCCTGAATCTATATGACTGTAAAAATAGACTCCATCGTAATAGCTTTGGGCTGTCAAATCTGGCAGAATTCAAATACTCTAATGACCTATGGTCAGTCTGGAGCACAAACTCCTTACCATACAAGTACAAAGTAAACTTCTTTACGGCCCAAACGATGGCTAGGCATTCTCGCTCTGAGACTGAATATTTCGTCTCACGAGGCAATAGCTTACGACTGGCATATGCCACAGGATACAACTTTCCCTCATATTCCTGCATAAGAGCAGCACCCAACCCACGATCTGATGCATCAGTTGCTAAGACAAATTCTTTTGAAAAATCTGGCAAACATAACACGGGTTTGGAAACAATGGCATTCTTCAAAGAAGTGTACGCTTTCTCCTGCACTTCTTCCCACTGAACTACATTGGGCTGACCCTTTCTAAGCAAATCAGACAGTGGTGCTGCAATCGCTGCAAAGTTCGGTACAAATTCTTGGTAATATCCCACCAGTCCTAAAAATGCTTTCACTTCCTTTTTAGTGGTGGGTCTGGGTGCATCCTGCACCTTACACACATTTTCTTCTAACAAGCCAATCATACCCTTTCCCACTGAGTGTCCAACAAAGTCCACTTCAGACGTTCCAATCATGCACTTGGATGGTCTTGCAGTTAATCCAGCTTGGTCCATCCTGTACAGCAATTCCTTGAGAGCCTTCACATGCTCGTCGAATGTCTCTGTATGGATCAGCAGGTCGCCCACATACGCTGTCACATTGTTCAGTTCCTGGATCAATGGCTTCACGATCCCGTTCAGTGTAGCTCCTGAGTTCATCATCCCGAAGGGCATCCGGGTGAATTCATAGTGTTCGCCCATGGTGACGAACGCTGTCTTGGGAATGTCTTGTTCCCGGACTTGCACTTGCCAGTATCCCTTGCTCAAGTCGATCCGAGAGAATATTCTTCCTCTCGACAGACTCTGGAACACTTCCGATGGGGCTGCTGTCGGATGAGGGTCGAGCACAGTGATCTTGTTCAGCCTCCTGTAATCGATGCAGACTCGGTTGGATCCATTCTTCTTCTTGACGACAACAACCGGTGAAGCATAAGCTGATGAGCTCCTGCGTGTGATGCCCAACCTTTCCATGGTGCTGATCTCCTCCTTCAAGGAGTCGCGCATAGCATAGGGCACCGGATATGGTCGTTGCCGAACAGGTACCTCTGATGTCAGGTCGATGCGATGTTCGCCTAACTGGCAGCATCCGGGGAGATTGGTGAAGATGCGTTGATACTCCTTCACCACGTCGCCGAGTTGTTGACGTTGTTCCAGCGTCAGTTGCGTTCCATATTGGACATCTTCGTAGCCTTCCTTCTGGTCCCAGCTTCCTAGGTCGGCAAGGTCCTCCGTCGTTCCACCGTTGTCGCCTTCCAGGTCGCAGTCCTCGATGACTGTCATGCCAGCTGACTCTACAGGTTGACTCTCGTCCATCACGTCGTCCTCTGCCAGCACAGTCCCAGCACCATCACCGTCGTCGTCCCTCATAGCGTCGACATCTCCAGGCGTGGTGTCGCTCCTGCCGTCGTTCATCTCACACATCTCGGTTACGACAGATGCCGGTCCCATTGCCGCCGCCGCTGCTTGCGTCGTCGCTGGTGTAGTCCTGGGGATATACCTCTTGAGAAGGTTAGCGTGCAATGTCTTCTCTTTCACACCCATCTTGACTCTGTAGTCGTTGACACCGACAACCGAGACTACCTTGTATGGTCCCTTCCACTGGACTAGGAGCTCGTTAGCGTTTGTCGGCAGCAGTACTAAAACTTCGTCGCCAGGGCGGAACTTTCTCTCTCGCGCCTTCCGGTCGTAGTAGGTTTTCTGTCTACCTTGTGCCTTTGAGAGCTCTTCCGTCGCTAACTTCCACGTGTCCTCCAGCCGCTCGCGTAGTTCCATGACGTACTGGTAACTGGTCTTTGTCTCCGGCTCCTCTACGTCCTTGGTCCGTAACTGTCGCAAGATGTGCACCGGTCCCCTCACCGTTCTTCCATACAGCAACTCGAATGGGGCGAACTTTGTCGATTCTTGGGGAACTTCACTGTCACAAATCCCAGATTGGGAGATGTAATAAGTTATGACAGGACAACAATCACGAACGACAAGTATAACACTTAACAGAACAACCCATCAGACTCACACATTTATTAAACATAATTATACAGATAATAGCGCAATTACATACATTATATTATTGAATTTACTCCCGTACAACGGCCTTATTCCCACATGCACTCTTCCTCGGATCCACAACCCGGTAGTTACTTCCTAAAGACACTTCGGCCTCAGCCTCTCCCCTCAGGGTCTTAATAGCACATTAATAATTCACTGGCACCGCAGTCTCTCAATATCACCTCCCTATTGCCATACCACCTTAGCATTCCACTAGCACCTCAGCAGGGCAATAGCACATTATCATTTCAATAGCCCATCAACATGGCAATAGTACATTATCATTTCAATGGCCCATCAACGTGGCAATAGTACATTATCATTTCAATAGCCCATCAACATGGCAATAGTACATTATCATTTCAATTAGCACATTCACGCTCATATCTACGTCCCTGTCCGTGGCCTGACTGCCACGACTTTATGTGCCTCTACTGTCCTGCACCGACAGCCTCACTCTTGGCCTATGTGTGGCCTCCGGCCCTATGCTGGCCTATCCCCTGTGCTCACCGAGGTGGCTTTTCGGCCCGTCCCCGACACCTACAAGAATAACATTACATTGGTATAATACCCTACCATTTCTATTCACTCCACCTCTCCTTACAACCCATGAAGCGTACACACAATTGTTCACATTTCACTCACCAAACATCTTACGGTAACACACCTCCATCGTAGTACACAATACTCACTCGTGCTACAAATCCATGAACTCAACTTTCATCTATCGCTCATGGCGCACATTGCTATATCCAATATCAAGGACTTCCACATTCCTCACATATACTTATTTACATCATGGTAATAGACGAATATAATATAATACATCAATCATAATTATCAATCATCGTTTCACCTACCAGTCATCACTGAAATAACACTACTCCCAAGTCTTCCGACTGCTCTCCTTATGTTCGCCCGCTGGGCTTTCTCTTGCGTCCGTTCTCTAGGACCTTCTAACTTGCAGTGATAGTAATACAGCGCTCTCGCCTCATTCAGACCCCCCACCACTCATAACAGGCACGCTTTTCCTTACTTGTCTACGTGCGTTAATTCTACTCTCCCTCCTTTCCCCCCGTAATTATTAACTATCGCTCACTCCACTCGTGACATTCACGATACGCGAAGAGCAGCGGGTTAATGTATCGGTGCCACTGCTTAGGTTGCTCCGCGCACAGTCGCCTCAAGGTCTTCTTCAGTGTGCCGTTAAATCGCTCCACCAGCCCGTTGCACATAGGGTGGTAGACTGTAGTGGTCGACTGTCGAATTCCCAGTAATCTGTTCGTTTCTTTCATGACGTCCGACATGAATTGAGTCCCTTGATCAGATAAGATCTCCTCGGGCACACCCAAAACGGCTGTAGATATTTACTAAGGCTTCTGCTACTGTCTCCGCGTCAATCTTCTTCAAGGGGGTCGCTTCAGGGTAACGAGTAGCGTAGTCTACGTATACCAGGATATACCGATATCCGCCTTCACTTGGGGGGTCATTAGGTCCTACCAGGTCCACGGCCACGCTCCTAAATGGGACGTCTACCACTGGCATACTCTGCAAATGCACCTTAGAAGTCGCTCCCTTGTTCACTGTTCTCTGGCAGATGTCGTATGAGCGGCAGTATCTCGCGACGTCACCTTCGATACCAGGCCAGTAAAAATTGCTCATCACCCTGTCCTTCGTCTTCTTCACGCCAAGATGTCCTCCGACGATAGAATCATGGGCAACGCTCAGTACATACTCCCTCAGTTTCTCGGGTAGTACCACATGTCTTGTAATCGTAGCCTGTCTTATGTCCCTATAAATCCGGTACAGTACACCTCCGTGTCTCTCGAAATGTATGGACTTGTTGCCTCTATTGGTCGGATTTTTCTTCTGCCCCAACTTCTTGAGGTCTTCGTCTTCTTCCTGGAGTCGGATGAGTTCCTTCCTATCCACTCCCGCGTGCCGTTCTGCCCTCGGCACCCTCAGCGACGTAGACTCGTCCTTCCTCTTCTTCTGGGCCCTCGTGGTCACCGCTCCTACCATCACCTCAGTATCAGGGTCGTACGGGTCCTTCGCTCCGTCCAGGTTCCCGACTACTAGGTCGCAGATGGTCTCCGGGAGACACAGTGCCGTCACTCTGCCCGTCAGGTAAGGCGTTCTCACGTCGATAACGGCTTCCTCCGCCGCTAGCAAGGAGTTATCGATCCTCGCGATGAGTTTCTTCCCACCGGTGAGCTGTCCGTCGTCCACCAGTGATCGCCGCACCACTACACCTTCACAGCCGGTATCTCTTAGGACGTCTACTGCTCGATTTCCAATCAAGCCCTTCATCACTGGTAACTTCAGCTTCTCCACGGTCCTTCCGTCACTGCATCCTCCGCACGTAACAGGCACCGCTAACTGGAGCTTCCCGTCCTTCATTACCGCTTGAACGTTGATGCTGGTGTCAGCCGTCGTCGCATCCTGTCTCGACGACTCGTCCGCCGCTATAACTACGGCCGCCGCCGCCTTGTTCGGCTTGCCTCGCCCCGTATCCTTCTGGGCTGGACACATTCTCCGAACGTGGCCTGGCTTTCCACAAAGGTAACATTTCAACTCACCTTTGTCGTTTGTCCTTGCCTTGTGTCCCGGCCTCTGGCACCTATAACAGACCTGTAGACTTCTGTCTCCGTTGGGTCTCCGTCGCACTGGCCGGCTTTGCAGTCTGGCGCTCCCTCTGAGTGTCCGGTTCCTCGCTGCGACGTCCTGTAGCGTCTGTGGCTTCCTCTCCCTCACATGGGTCGCAAGGTCTGGCAAGCATCCATAAACTGCTCTCTAACGAACAGGTCCCTCACTCCTTCGTAGGTCTTCTCCGTCTTTGATAGCTTTATCCACCTCTCTAGGTAGGTCTTGATCCTAATTAGAAACATCCCGACATCTTCTCCATCTTCAGGCTTACCTTGTCTGAACATGAGTCTGTAACCGTCCTCTGACAGGTTATACCTCTTCTGCAAAGCTTCCTTGACTTTGTCGTAGTCCTTAGCCTCATCGATCGGCAATCGACAGAAGCACTCCACAGCTCTCCCAGTCAGCAGGGCAGACAGTGATGTCGTCCAGGTGGATCTGGGCCAGTCCGCTGTCTCGGCAAACCTCTCAAAACGAAGTAGCCAGCTATCAAGGTCGTCCTTCCCATCCTGAAATGCAGGTAGCTTGGGTCTCTTGGAACTGGCGTGGTCGCTGGTCCCCTGCGTCGACTCACCTCCACGCTGATGGCGGATCCTCTCCATCTCCAGCTCGTGGTTCATCTTTTCTCTTTCCAGCTGAGCCTGTCGTTCCGCCTCCTTCTCCCGAGCCTCTCTTTCCATCTTCAGTTGCTCCATGCGCTTTTGCCTCTCTCTTTCCTCCTTTAGGCCTTCACGGATGTAATCCTGTCTCTCCTTCCCAGTGAGCTCCAAGGCGTCTGCTTCCTGGCCAAGCCTTCCAATAGCCTCTGACATGTTGTGGATATCCTCGATGATCTTTACACAATTTACTGTACTTTAGAAACATTTCGATGGTCTGAGTTGAATCTGTTCTGATCTGATCGGATCCCGGACGAGCCCCCAATATGTAACCGTTGATGCAAATTTCAGCACGTTATAATGGGGAGAGTCAAATGAACTGATCGTCTACCCCTTAAAAACGAAACTGTCTCGAACTGTTGTAGAAATAAATAACAGGATCCGATCAAAAATTAATACTAACGTTTAATAACTGTAAACAAGAGCTGATATCCACAAGTTACTTACACCTAGCTAGCCGGGAAGGCACACTTCTACTACAACTGGATTTTCACACCTACGATTTGCACCTTACGATTTTCACCCACGATTTGCATCACTCCTACTCGCCTGGCCCTCCTTATATATATTCTGTCCAGGAACGTTCAGGAAGCGGCTTAACCGCCCCATAAGCACGAGGCCGACCTAGATCGTTCGGGACACATACAAGCCACCCAATCGTACACAGACACGTCACAGAATTACATCACTCAAGGTCGACCTAGCGTAATCTCGGATACTGCAGTACCTTCTAGATTTTCTACAGTGAAACAAACGAGCCACGCAGCGAGACATGAAAGAGAAATACCGGCCTTGCTGGCGAGAGGGGGGGGGGGGAGGAAGGTCGCCGAGTGAGACTCGCATGCAGGGGTGAGAAAATATCGATCGTTCAACTAGTGGGACGCTACAGTAGGGACGGGGGAGAAGCTGCCAGAGCGCTGTCTGGGTGGAGCCTATACGGAGCAATAAAAAACAATCAATCTTAGTCAGGGGCGAAGCGTGGTCCTCTGCAGAGGGTAATCAGAATTTAAGCTAGTAAGATCCTCAAATAGGACGTATCGCTACATCATATGTACATAATTATAAATGCAGCGACTAAAACAATGAAACGGTTGCTAGGCACTGCAAAAATCTGAAGAGCGGACTATTCTTGTCAACAGGACAGAAATGCAGCAATTTACAAGCCAAACTAATCTGAAAAACTATTCATTCATACTAACAGACTTATAAACGCATATTTTTCACCCATTTTTAAAAATATAATTTGAACAGCACGTTTTCATTGTCATAGTTGTCATGATTCAGATGTTGTTAAAACTCACGCAGAGAGTGAGTTGTTGTTGTTTTACCAGGGCCATGAGAAATTGGCTGGTGGCCTTGAACGGCCCTCGCGAATTATAGTTGGTGAATAATGTAAAGTTAAACTTAGAGTCACGCTTGTCGGTTTTAATGTTCGTGATTAATAAGTAATGGAGTAGGGGTGAAACAAGGTGGGGACAGTTGACATTGTTAAGTATGACTAGACAAGTTTTTGCACGTTAACTGGCTGGTAGAATAGTGCAGACGTATTACTACAATTAAAATGGTGGGAGGTTTCGACCTATGAGATAGCTGAACTAATTGGGCCAGCGGACTAGCACTGCTGGGTAGCCAGATAGTATAAAACATCGTGTAACGTTCAGATTTAGTGAATACAGACGAGCAGAAGCATCGTGTCGTGAAGTATCTCCGGTTGGCCAGTACCTGAACTGTGTGCTTTGAAGACTAGAAGTCCTTGCTAACGGACTGACTGAGCTCTAGAAAGAAAGGTCTGAGTGGGCTGACCTTTGAAAGCCCACGCTGCGCTATTTTGATGTTCGCGCCTACCAGTAGGCGTGAGCAATGGTAATATATCTTATTTGAACTTCAAGCATAATAGAAGTTCAGAGATAGAGAGAGAACCACAGCCTCATAGGAAGTCTAGGGAAACCCCAGCTGGCACTCGACGACGAGTGGCCTGTGTTATAGAATTATTTCCATAGTATGATTGAAGTAATATGGCACATTGTTGATGAATTGAATAATGATTGTGCATAGATATAAATAGTTTTTTTGCAACTGCGTAATTACCTACAAGCCGAAGTGTGCTTCTGTAGGCTTGGAACGTACTGGGCTCTCCTAACATTCAAGCCCATATGATTTATGGAGAGTTTGCCTGGCGACTGGCCAGTGGCGACTCAACTGTCACTTTAAATTGATATCTAGTTTCGTATAATATACCTATTTGCTATTTCCATTCGCTTGCTGTGCCTCGTCAAATGAAAAGAACATTAACTGCCAGGGAGCCAGGAGTTTTATAACCTGGGCCAATAATCGCCTAATCGCTAACCTATCTGGCCTCAGGTCCTCTGTCTGCACCGGCCTGATAACTTGTTTATGGTAGAGAGTTCATAACGATGGAGAGGTGAGCGTATGGAGGAAGATCAAAGGCAAACTCAAGTGTTTTATTTACTTTATGAAAAAATAAAAAATGGGATTAATTAAGAGGTGAGAGATTTTGTCTGCAAAGAGGAAAACAAAGATTTATTAGGTTTGTCTACGAGTCTGTGTGTCAACAAAATCTGTCTCCTTGTGTCTCTGTTTTTTTGTTTTGAACTTTTACTCGGGTGCATAATAAAATGCATTTCCCTGCTGTCTAAATGTGCATCTGGTGGCCTGCAACTGTGGGTTTTTCCACTGTCATGCAGGTACCTGTTCTATTTGTGATATCAATATTAAACTGACAGTCTCGCTCCGCATATGTGTTTGTCTGTCAGTCTGCGTTTGCAGTGTCATTCATTTCTGAACGGGTCTCTAGATCCCCAGAGGTTTATCAGATGTCACGGACTATTGTACTAGTTCACCTTTGACAACTTCGGTGCATGATGCAGGCAAATATTAAAGATGCTCGAACAGAAGCATTTCCAGGCGTCAGATATGATGAAGTGACAGCAAAATGAATGCTGATGACTAGCAATGCGTTAGAGATAAATTTAAGACCATGATTATAATATATATATATCAGTGGATAGGCTTAAGGGGCTCATTGCACAATGCACTTTTAAAATGTAAAGTATTGGCCTATTTTCACAACGAGTTTTTCAATAATTGGAGCTCTATCTGGTTCACTGCTAACAAAACCACGAGTCATGCATATCACTTTGACAGGCATTAAATACCCAGTACATGATAATAATATGCATAATTCCTGTCAGCCAGGTTCATCAGCACGATCGAGTTAAACTATGCATGTCTGTCCAGATCAAAGTTTAGATAAATGTATAGCTGTTTATGTCAAGTTATTTAAAAGACTATTAAAGTCTGAACCCAGACAGCATGGCAGTAAAATAATATATGGGCAGACAAAACATAAAAATTATGGTTGAGCTAGTCTAGTTAGGTTGTGGGTTTGGCTTGCATGTTGTTGGTTTTGTGGGTCTTTGAATACCTGAAAGAACAGTTACAGTTCTTGCAGTTTTAGACACTCACAAAGAAATACTTGGATAATTGCGTGCGTAATTAACATCTTCATTGATCAGGCTTCATTATTTTCACCATTTTTATTTTTCTGATGGATGAGCGAAGGGTGGGAGCAGGAAGGGTTGGGGTGAGCCAGTTTATCTTTTTTCACACAGATAGACAGACAACTTTCATCAGGAGTTCCATGTTTATTGTTGGGCTGATTTAAAACCGCAAATAATTGCAGACTATTGATTACTGAATAGTTCCTGAGAGTCAATAAACAATGGGTGTTTCAGTTCGAATTTGATGAATGGTTCTTGTGGACTGGATCGATACGTGGCTGCTGCACCTTGAAGCTGATATCTGCAACATGGTGTCTGGGCTACCCGTCTTGTTGGCGGTAAGAATGGAAGATATACTTAGTTCTCCCCGCCACCTGGAAACATAGCAAACTCTTTGCACTTGGCATCGTTCCTGAAACCGCTGTAGCTGGGTCAAACTGCCCGTGGAAAAACCATTCCTAATATACTCGTACTTATTTAAAATGATTAGATCTGTCTGAATAGGAGGAAAACGTACATGTTTTACGTGATAGTGATCAGTATTGTGCATAAAGTATGGTGTTATTAAATTCTGAATGTTATCACTAAGTCTTGTAGCTTGAGAGCAGAACGACATAGATCTAGTACCGGTATGAATATTTCTAACGTACTGAATCTTGATCCCACTTAATGTTATACAAACCTGATGGCATATCGCTCGTGTCCTCTGAATGTGTTTGTTGAATAGGACTGTGAAATGGTTTTCTAAAGATTAGGCAAGGAGGTGTGAAAGAAGGGGAAGGAAGATGGAGAGATCAGTGCACATTAAATTTTATTGTTGCCGGAGAGGGGAGATTGGTGCATATTATTTTATTATGGTCTCACACTGGCTGCTTTGTTGAGTTCTCCCCACGCACTCGCTGAGAGATTAGATACTGAGTAGTACACTTGGGACAACACACATTGTTAAACACGATCAGGCTAATGACTGCAGCAGGAAGAAAGCTCTACATAGGAGCACGTTTTTTTTTTCTCTCTCTTCTTCAAGTTAACTATCCGGGCTGCATTACTGACATAACATCCTAATCCGTTCTGCTTCTCTGTCGTATTCATATATATATTATTGGAAGGATATTTGCCATTGTTATGTGCGACAGTTAGCGGATTTTGAGATTTTGTCATGAAAATAGTTCTCTCACTCCTAATTTCATTATGTATAAGCGTTATTCCAGGGGGTTAAAAACTTTCCGAGGTAGGTCTTTATAATGCCGTAATGTTGTCCTCAGATTTTACATAACTCTTCAAAGTTTCGATCCCCATTTTCTCGAAAAGACAAAAATGCAAATACAACAATATGGAAAATATCCGAATATGTATTACATATCATAACTCGGTCCACACATAATTGCAATTTAACGTCTTGACGAGAGAGCACGAAGTCGTTGTGACTAACTCCAACTCAAGGCAATATAGAGGACGTCTGATTGTCCTAGCCAGTTCAGTAGTTAGTAACTTTCCGCGGTGCCTGCATGTAAATATTTGGTTCTAATGCAGGGACTAACAATGCTTGATGGTGCCCACAGCAAATTTAAAGAAAATAAACGCTTCTTGAAAACTGCATTCTTTAAAATCCTGGCTGAATTCCAAAAAATGCTGGGAAGTGGATTTTTTTGTTTTTAACCCCTAAAAATTGTCCCCGTCCTCAAATTGGCACCCACGGGCGTGTCCCACCCTAGTTACGTTACTGCCCTAATGTCCTAAAGTCCACCAAATCTATCTCTTCCTATCTTCCTGTGAACTTAACTATGACAGCCGTGTATTGCTCTTTATTTCTTCTCGACCACCTCCTAATTTGCGAAAATCTATGTCCTTAACTTCTTTTCCCCCATTCATGGACCTGTAGATCCATTTCGATCATAATATTATTTCATTGTCCTCTCGTCCTACGAAAATCTAAAATAAAAGTTTTAGTATGAGCAACAAGGTGTAACTAATAATTATACCAGATAATTAAAATCTAGGCCCATTAGGTCTCGCCACAAATTTTAGAACGGATGTAATGTTTGAACCGCTAGAGATAACTGAATGAAATCAAAAGCCTTGTCATCTTTAATTAAATTCTATTGATCCCGTAAATGAGCTAGATTTAAATAGCATTTCGGGCAAGATTAAAAAGGTCAAAATAGCCAACAGGCTCAAACCTCATATTATGATAACAGTGCCGTTCTGGACCTTGTTGTTTGCTTGTCCAAGACAGGACATCAAGTCATTAGAAAACTGGAAGACGTTTACTTCAAGGGAACAATCTTTGTTTATTTCAATTTTTGAATTTTTGAATTAACCGTATTCGTTAAATAAAATTACAGCTGCTCAAAGTCTGTTGCAAGACTTATGCGGCTTAGTATATTGTAGTAGACTTAAATTAACATAGGTAGTAAATGTACATGTGGAATGTCTTTGTTTGGGAATGGCCGGTGTCATCTGTCACTTGTGGGAAATAAGAGAAACTCCCGAAACACAAGCCTTCAAAAATCTATCCTAAGCTCTCTAGCCATGTGTATAGATATAGTCGCAGATTATCTTTTAATAATCAGACATCCTTACTGATTAATGTATAAGAAATAATCATGAAAAATAATCGTCACTGCAAATAAATAGCACAATGAGCCCATGACATCAAAGGAATACTTCAGACAATACTAATACCAGGTCTACTTTTGATGTTCTACATTTTTCACATACGTGCGTATAATACCTCAATTCAAGGAGATATTTGGTGATAGAATTTGACCGAAAAGAAAAAGTGGATTAAAACCAGTTTTGTGGATGATGTTTCACTAGCTCAAAGCATTTACCATCTGTGTCTAAGTAATTTAGTTCATTACGCTAGTCATTCATCATTAAGAAATGCAAAATCAGGTATGGCAGAAAAGATGGCAATGAAAAAAAAAAAAATGAATAAGCAAGTAAATTACAGAAAGGAATCAATAGATCATCAATCGGCGGATGTGCGTGCTATTTAAATGAAGGATGAATGATCTGAATGAAAAGAACAAAGTATTTATTCGAGAGTCCTTTCATCTATTCATTCCCATCTCTCAGCTCATCTCATTTCTACATTATTTTATTCGTGTTCATCTTCGAGCTTCCCCTCTGCCTCTCCACTCTTCCTCGTTCGCGCTCCAACTTGCTCTATCAAATCATTATTATCAGTTTTTCTCTCAGTTATACTGACTTATCCTTTGTTGTTCTCAACTTATATTCTATAATTCATTCATTCAGTCATTTTTCCATCGATGTATCTGCTAGGTCATCCACCCACAATGGCTGCAAAAGATAATTACCAGATAATTAAAATCTAGGCCCTTTAGGTCTCGCCACAAATTTTAGAACGGCTGTAATGTTTGAACCGCTGGAGATAACTGAATGAAATCAAAAGCCTTGTCATCTTTAATTAAGTTGATGATCCCAAATTGAATTGATCCCACTTTTTCGTGTGTGCGTTTTTTTCCTAGACGAAGCAAATATTTAAAATTTAAAAAAAGGAAAAAGAAACGTCAACTAAATTGCCTCTCCTTCTGTCCCTCCCTTGTATCTGCATGTGTTTAACAAAAAGCTGTCACTTTTTTTGACAATAGTTGTCAAGTTCAACAACTGTAAAACAACATCGCAGTCACCATCAACAACAACATCAATCCATAAAAACTGTCTGAAACATAAGTCTTCACCATTAGTAATGCAAATTGAAAAAATATAAATAGACAGTAATATAGTTATTATACTTATAGATACACATTACAGTTAAGCCTACTAAATCAATCACTAATCGGATCATCTTTCAGCGTGAGCACCTCGACAGTTCACAGCAGTGCACATGTCAGTCCCGCGATCCTGACCACATACCGTACCATTACTTTTCACCTTCCCCCTTTCCCGCTGACATTTTGTCGGTTACAGCATCCGCTGTGAGTGTAATCTCCGTCATTACTCCTCACTTCACACCGCGAACTTACATTCTGTAACCAAGTTCTATGAGTACCATATGAGTTGCATGACATTAGTGGAGCATAATTTTTCATGTTCTGAATGTTGTCACCCAGCCGCACATCTATCTATGTATACTAGTATTGAACCCGCGAAATACGCGGGGGGGGGGGGGGGGGGAATAGCTATCATGTAAAGACATGATGAAACGTGGACTTCAAGATCTAGAGATATCAGTTAGTAGATATAGAGTCTAGATCTAGATCTAGATTTAGATCTAGAGTCTAGATCTATTATAAAACTTGAAAATCTTCATCAACGTACCTGAACAAATGGATCATCACGAATGTTATGGATGGACTCGGCATGTTTTTGCCACACTGTCACTGCAGCAAGAACCACGAATGTTATGGATGGACTCGGAAGCACGGTTTCAAATTTGGGGAACCGGACGTTGAGGTCGCACGGTGGAGCGCAAATTCAGTGACGTCATGCCACATAAAAACTCACGCCCGGATGGTATTTATTTGGAACAAATGCAAATTTGCGTAGTTCAAAAAAATACTTACGGAGAGTGTTCAGCAATGAGTGTAGCAAGGAATCAACTTCAGATCAAAAGAAATGTGTATGCAAAATTTGAGCTCGATTGGTGCCCAGATAGCCGAGCTACGGCTTTTACAAAAAAAGCGAGTTTTTTTTTTATAATAGATAATTGGGTAAACTTGGACGGTTGTGCTCTATAGCTGAAAAAACTACTGAACGTAGAGCCATGAAAAAATTACTGAAAGTAGTTCAAAGACTGAGCAAGGTTTGTATCAATTCATTTTAATGATGCAACAACCTTAAAAATTTAGAAAAATAGAAAACAAAATGGGCCGTTCGAGGTTTTCCGATTCGTCATTTTTACAGCTCAGACAGGGCCGAGTGTAGTAAGATATTTTGGTAACTCGAAACTTTGGTCACCTAAGGCTCAGGAACCGCATCACACTCAGGCTTCAAACTTTGCACAACAGCATACTATCAATGCGAAATTAACATGGGCTATATTAGAAATTATGAAATGTTCAGGCTTCTACATTTCATTTTTCATTGTTTCGGCATCATTTAGATCTATTTCGAGTCATGGTTCGCCATTTTAAGGTTTCGTTATCACTTCCTGCGATGTGTTCACTATCAAACACACTAACCCGTGCGCAAATCATGCTATTGTACGGGTCGCGCAGGGTGTCAACACAAAGGCAGAGCAGTAAGACTTAATTAAAAACAAACAAACAAAAATAAAATAAACAAATAGGAAGAGGCCAGTGTCACAAATCCCAGACTGGGAGATGCGATGGTTATAACAAGACAACAATCACGAACGAACAAGTATAACACTTAACAGAACAACCCATCAGACTCACACATTTATTATACATAAACATAAAGATAATAGCGCAACTACATACATTATATTATTCACGTTACTGCCGTCCAACGGCCTTATTCCCACATGCACTCTTCCTCGGGTCCACAACCCGGTAGTTACTTTCTAAAGACACTTCGGTCTCAGCTTCTCCTCTCCATGTCTTAATAGCACATTAATATTTCACTGGCACCGCAGTCTCCCAATAGCACCGTCCTATTGCCATAACATCTTAGCATTCCAATAGCACATCAACATGGCAATAGCACATTAGCATTTCAATAGCACCTCAACATGGCAATAGCACATTAGCATTTCAATAGCACATCAACATGGCAATAGCACATTAGCATTTCAATAGCACATTCACGATCACATATACGTCCCTGTCGTTGGCCAGACTGCCACGACTCATGTGCCTCTACTGTCCTGCACGACAGCTTCCTTCCTGGCCTATGTGTGGCCTCCGGCCCTATGCTGGCCTATCCCCTGTGCTCACCGTAGGCAGCGCTTCGGCCCGTCCCCGGCACCTACAAGAATAACAGTACATTGGTATAATACCATACCACTTCTATTCACTTCACCCCTCATTACAACTCATGAAGCGGACACACAATAGTTCACATTTCACTCACCAAACATCCTACGGTAACACACCTCCACCGTAGTACACAATACTCACTCTCGCTACGAATCCATGAACTTAACTTACATCTATCGCTCATGGCGCACATTGCTATATACAGTATCAAGGACTTCCACATTCCTCACATATACTTATTTACATCATGGTAATAGACGAATATAATACATCAATCATAATTATCAATCATCGTTCCACCTACCAGTCATCACTGGAAAAAACACTACTCCCAAGTCTTCCGACTGCTCTCCTTATGTTCGCCCTCTGGGGCTTTCTCCTGCGTCCGCTCTCTAGGACGTCTTAGTGTGCAGTGATAGTAATACAGCGCTCTCGCCTCATTCAGACCCCCCACCACTCACAACATGCACGCTTTCCCTTCCCCGTGGCCGTGGGTTAACTTTATTCTAACCCTCTCTCTCGTAACTACTGATCCTCGCTCACTCGCTCGTGACAGCAAGATGAAGCAGGTCCATAATAACCACCCAGAACTGAAACTAATATTCAAACCGATTTATCCCGGGCAGGGCCGGGGACCTCAGCTAGTTTACTATAAAAACATCCATCTCGAAGACTAACTCTCCAGTTGGGGCACTGCCCCCTTGCGCAGTCACGCTCAAAGACGCCCCTAAAGTCGCGTCCTTGTAGCATCCCTATTATGTGTCTCAAAATGGAGTTCTTCCATTCTACTCAATCCATCAATGGGTTTTAGGCTTCAACCAACAACAGAAACTTTGTGTTGGTTTATCCCACACCGATTGGGCCACTCAGGTCAATGGAATTAAACAATGAAGACTGAGTCTGAACATTAATAGAGATTATCATCCACCTCAAGAATGAGAAGTGTCAAAAGTAACTCTGTATTTTCATAATCGCTACGCGTAATTGTGCACAATTGAACGGCATGTGTTTATTTTCTTCGCCTGAAATCTCAGAATTACAATAATATGTGAAATCCCAAAAGTACTCTGAACAAGATTTTCTGATCGAGATCTTCGTTCATTGAAAACCTCAATGTTGTCATGTTCTTCCAGGACGTAACCGGAAACTCTAACCGGACAAAAATGCAAAAGGCGAGGGGAGAGAGTGGAATGCTTTGATGTAATATAATGAGACTTACTGGAAAATACGTGTATGCACTGATTTGTCTGTTGTAATCATACTGGGGGGGGGGGGGGGAGGGAGGGAAGGGGGAGTGAGAGTGATGTCCTCTCAATCTGCACAATATCAATTATTTTACCAGGTCCCCATCCCACACTAACAGGTGGTCCATAACTCACTTCAAAGTGCAGAGGTTTGAAATTAAATACAGGCTGCATCTGCCCAATGTTATAATTTATAGCTGCTAAGAGTTGGGTTTGAACGGTATAGGGACTGGCCCGCATCCTTGACTAGAGCATCAGAGCGCATGAGATTTAATTAAAGAAGCATGCGTTTTATATTTTGGGTTTTACATGTGGGTTCGAATCGTGTCAAAGACAAGCCATTTTTCCTCTACTTTCCAAAATTAACAGATAATTTTTACCAGCTCAAACCTGGCGCTACCAGCTTGGTTATGTCTGTCTGATTTAATTTACTGGGACTTAAAACTTGACGGGGCACAATTAAAGTGCACAATAAAATGTATGCGATTTCAAGTACGATAATTCTGTTTAGGCTATGGTGTTTTCATGCAGAATCTTGTGGGTGTTCAGTTTTATTTGTTGGCAATTTTTGCTTTATCGAGGAGCCCAGATTTGGAGACAAAAATTTAAGTTTTTTTGTCTTCCCTGGATAATAAGAAATATTTAACTCAAGCCCTACCAAACAATTGCAGAAAATGTGTTAACTAAAAGTTAATTAGTAGTTCAATCAATCCCTTCTCTTTGTTTAGGAATTCTTATCTAGATACATGATGTATGCCACTTTGAAACTCCTCATAATTTTCCCTGCTGTGCTAATTTATTCAGTTGATTTCCCACGTATCAGCAAATGAACTGGTACTGTTATGTTTATGCCATGCCATTCACACTTTGTCTGGGAATAATAACTTCACCGGTCAAATCTGCATCATTCTCCGGGTTGAAACTGCCGGACTCCGCATGATCAGCGCTAATTACAAGTGATTGCTGCTCCACTCTGTGCGCCTGCGCTAATTAACATTTTTCAAGACAATGACCGCACTGACCCCCTAAGCCTTGAGGGGTCAGGTAGACGTCCTGAAGGGACCTATGCTTGACCTGTCAGGGGTAATTTATGACTGGGCAGGTCTAAGAAGCCCTGGGGCCTCTAATGTTACCCAATGTTTGGTCATTGAGTGACTTTGTCTTCACGGCCAATTATCGCTATGTGTTGTCACATCCATTTGGCAGATCACGGGTGCATTTCTAATGATGAACGACATGCATGTGTCAACTTACGGCGGTTCTCAAAATTCTGGTCGTTAATACACATTTATCACACGAATATGATCGACCCCAAAGTGTACGCAAGACAAGTCGCAACCTTGGTTCTTGTTTGTTCCAATTCTACTTTTTGCCCAACTGAGAAATTCGACGTAAAACGTTTGCGGCTTTTGTATTCTTCTTCTTCTTCTTCTTCTTTCATTCACCAATCTAAAGCTGCAGATTTGTTCTTTTAAGAAAATCTACGGTTTTCTGCAGTTCTGGCAGAGCACCATAGAGTTTGACGTTCAGGTCGGTGGGTTGGGGCCAATACGTTTCTCGCAGTGCTGAGAAGAGTGTGCAGTCCTGCAATATATGCTCATGATAAGGAGTAAGAATAAATCGAAATTTTGAAATAGCTTGACAAGTGCGGCAAGGCATTTTAAACAAGTGTTAAAGTGTACATTTTTCTTATACCTCTTCTACAAGCTAAAAGATCTCTAGTGTTTTTTTTTCTTCAGAAAATGGGGACAGAACAAACAAGAACTGAAGTCGAGCAGTGCCAGGTGACCAAGTCTTGTCTGGCTGGGATTGTCCTTCATCTGAAGATCTCTTGTTGTCTCGCTCGCTCAAGTGTTTCAATTCTTCTCGTAAGAAACACTGAACGAACTACAGTCATCTCAAATACATGAAAGTGATTATTTCAGCCAGTAATGTTGGTCAAAATAATCCCCAAAGGTTATTTTGGCAACGATTGCATTGAGACCTGAGATCACATGACTTGGGATTAACTGCTCTCCAAGATGACGTCAAGGGTAGACGTAAAGGCAATTTACCCTGTTTGTTGCGACAACATTAACAAATTGCTATAAGAGCCATGTGGGTAGCTGCTGAAATCACTTTCAGTGAATTGTCTGCATGAAACATCTTCGAGTAAGGCCCGGCGCGCACTATCCCGTTTTGCCTGCTCCATGGCGCGCAAACGCAGATTTTTGCTTGCTGGGCAAAGAGTTTTCAGTGCTGCACACCACGCGAAAGATTGCTTGCATTGAACGGATGGTTAATTTTAACATAGTGCACGCCGGGCCTAAGTAGCCATTACCAGCTGTTTTAAGTATAAATGCTGTATTTTCTACCACAATTTTTTTTTGGGGGGGGGGGGTGGCTTCTGACGTCTGTATGGATCTCCATTCATTTGCTTACATCTAAGAAATGCGACACAACTGCAACACAACAAAGTCAAATGAGTAAGCCTAACGTAATCCTCTGTCTATCCCTCCTTTTGGCGAGACGCACGCGTGACTTTGCTGTGTTGCAATAGCATGGCATTTTTAAAAAAAATTTAATCTACGCAAATGAATGCAGATGCGCGCACATTATAAGACACGGCTACAGTGCAGAGTGAACGGAAACATGAAAGTTAAGTTGCGACTGCAACATGCCAGCAAGTAGCGGGAGCGCGCCTAACTTTTTCGAGCCAAAACGCAGTCCACATTGAATGATTCAGTACTGTGCAGAAGTGAAATTCTCCATTACTAGTCAGGTACCAAATCAACAATTAACTATGATTTGAGAACCGCCACTCGTGACACTTCCAACAGTAAACAACTGCGTCGATCAGAGGGTTGGGTGGAGGAGGGGTGGGAGAGACGCATTGTTTTTGCTGCATAAAAATTCGTTTTTAATTAAAGATTTGGTCCCGAGCGACCATTAAGACAATAGTGCCAAGCTGAGTTTCCCCCTAGAAACAAAAACCTCATCGATGACTTAAATTTTGCTGTTAGGTCGGCGCTCACATGTAGCAAGCAAATAATTGTTATTATTAGTGAGCTTTTAATTTATTATTAATATTTAATTGTTATTACATTATTGTTACATTCAAATTGGTAACACAAGTTTTCACACTGGAAAAGCCAAACAAACAGCAATAAACATTAGCCAGAGACTTCACATTTTAATCACAATTATTAATTTGTGGGAAAGAGATTTTTTTAAGAACTGTCTGCTGTTGACAAGGCCTGGTGTCGTCAGCATTAAAGTTAGCCAAGAGTTCAGATCGATGAACAATAAGATATGGACTGGTTGGGTGAATTTCACATTAAATGTTTTTCGTGAGCAGCAAAGTGGGCGATGACAAACCTTTCCTCTTCTGTTACCGAATACCCCAACCCTCCCCGGCCCGGCCTCTCTCAATATGCAGTACAATTATCATATTGTCAATTTTAAAAAAAAGTGGTTCATTTACATAATAATATAATACATATTTGATACTCATACATGTCCTTGACATTATATTGTTTCACTTTTTGCTGGAAAAACAAAAAACGGAACAAATGATTTGAGTTTTGAAGCGAGGTAGGACAAAGTGACATGTAGCGAAGCTTTCAATGCGCCATCAGTCATGTAGACAGGCTGGGAAAGAAAATGCTGTTATATACTGAGAGTGGCAACGACAACAACACTGCTCGAGTGAGACCAACATGAGATCACTAACAGCAAGTAGGGGGCGATCCACAAGGTCCGTACTCCCGGAAGAGTAAAGAGGGAGGTTTGGCCCCCCCCCCCCCCCGGTGTGGGAAGCGTGCTTGGGGTGTAGACGAAACGCGTAGACCAGGGCCGTGCTGTACTTTCATATCTATGTAGGTCACCGGCATAAATCAATGATCCTCCAAAAACCAAGTTCCTGAAGCACAGGGGATTTCTGAGAAACGTGCGTACGCCTTTCGATTTTGGTCATGAATGAAAATGCTGGGATTTAATTATACTATTTTCTTCCAGATTAAGTAGTTAGATTATAAATATAAAAATCAGGTTTCTAATGAAAAAGTCAAATAGTCCGCTTTAAATGTCAATTAAAGTTTTAAAACATCGTGCCTATATTATGGATATTTACCATTCTTATGGCTGCGCGCTCGAACAAGGGTGGCGGGGGAGGGAGGTTGAGGACGAGCATTTGAAAAGCATGCAAGGGTGGGTGGGGGGGGGGGGTCAAAAATCGGTAAAATCGAGCATATTATGTACTTTATGGAAGGCTCCAAATAGAACATAAATAATGAGTTGCACATAACCGCGTGATTGACATTTAAGTAGGTTGACACATCTGCGACACTGCCAAACTCCGAATAGCTACTACTGGTACCTAAGCAAGCAGTTTGCCGCACATTTAGACCTTTAACATTTTATAATGTTATAACCTTTGCTAGGAAACCGATCACGTGCCGGCTTCCCCAGAATTATAACTGGTACCCGTGTCCGAATTTTCTGAAGACTGAGCAGGAAGCATGTAGTATTGCACATTAAAGGTCTATAAATATTTAAACAGGCTGCATTTTCTAGGCAAAATAGTAATTATTATTATTCTTCCTAAATCGCACCGCAAACAGAATTTGAGGCAGGTACAGAGCGCTGGTTCTCAACCTCTTTTCAGGCAATCGCCCCTTCAGGCTCCAAATTTTCTTTCAGCGCCCCCTTCTCCGCCCAGTCCTTACTCAAACCCAACATTATTATACATTTCACAAGAAAACAGACTACACACAAACTATGATGTTAAGTTTTTCAAAGCCTTATAAAGTAATGACATTAGGTGGATTGACAAACGAAATACATCTTTTATCAAATGCACTTTGAAAGGATAAGCCTTTATGCTCATAAAACTTACCTACGCGTACTGTAACAGTTGATCAAGTCCGTGGCTGTTCTGTACTTGCCCCCAAATCGTCCTGCATTCACGTTTTCGCCACCTTTTCATCGTTTTCGCCCCCTTATCTTAGCGCTCTTTTCTTCTCTCTGGCCCCCGCACAAATCAAATTTGCCCCAGGAGGCTGATACCACTTACGTTTAGTACCAATATTCCGGAGCGGAAATGTTTATGCTTTGAGCACAAAATATTTTAAAACAACCGTATTTTGTAAATTAAACACGAGCGGCAATATTCTGATGTGCATGACACCAATACAGCGGCTGTGCAGCTTAGCGGGAATTTTAGAACCACTGGTTTATGGCAAACACACACCTTTTTTTCTTTTTTGCATTGGCTCTGTTTCAATAATAATAATAAAAACAATTTCTCTGCTATCGTTATCTACGGGGCTGATTTCCAGCTGCGATATTTATACGACTGTCTGCGGTAAAACGGTATTTGCATTACACAATGGATCTACTTATCATAGTTTGTCATCGCGTATCAAATGAATAGACTAATAATAATAATAATAATAATAATAATAGTTCGTCCATCAGGTATGATGATGACCTTAACAACACCAGAGGAATAAAGAACAGAAATTGTTGAGAATTTCAACACATGGACAATAAAGAGAACTAAAAGACACAGAGGACAGAATGGAAAGACTGTTCTTTCATGACTTATGGCTTCTCATGTGACTGATAAGTCCTATTTTTGCCCTGCAGACCCTTCCGCATAAATGACAAGAGTGCTCCGTTGGTTCAGTACCACTGGGCCTTTTCTTGCGCCGTTCTCTTTTTTTGATAGCCTGCTGGACTCTGTCAGCTTCCCATGCTTTGCTGCCTCTGGTAAGGGCCGCCCTCCAATTTGCACGATCAAGCGAGAGCTTTTCCCACTCACTCACATCAATGGCAAAGGCCTTCAGTGATTGCTTGAGAGTGTCTTTGTAAGGTCTCTTTGGGGCCCCAACATTCCTCGTTCCATTGGAGAGCTCAGAGAAGAAGATTTGCTTAGGGAGTCTGGAGTCGGGCATTCTGACATGTCCTGCCCAACGTAGCTGAATTTTTTTCAGGTGGCAGAAGATGCTCAATTCCTTGGCACGATTGAGGACCTCAGTGTCTGGAATTTTATCCTGCCATTTGATCCTTAGGATCTTTCTAAGGCAGGCCAGATGAAAGTGATTTAGCTTTCTGGCATGCGATTGGTACACTGTCCAGGTTTCAGCCCCATAGAGTAGGGTGGGAAGGACCACAGCATTGTACACTTTCAGCTTAGTGTCTGTGCGAATGCCGGCAACATCCCATACTCTCTTTCGAAGCCTGCCAAATGCAGAGCTGGCTTTGCTGATTCTTGAGAGAATTTCAGTATCAACACGAGCCGCGGAAGACAGTGTACTGCCAAGATAGGTGAAGTTCTCCGACACCTTCAGAAGTCTGTCATGGACTTTGATATTTGGGGTCACAGGATACTTGTCGTCTGGAGTAGGCTGATGGAGCACTTCCGTCTTCTTTGTGCTTATTGTGAGGCCAAAGTTGTCACAGGCACTAGAGAACTACAATGAATAGACTACAATGCATGAATTGGCTGAGTTTAAATGGTTGTTGTTGGGTTGATGTGCACTTGTTATTGATATAGTATCTAATCATACTTTTAATGTACTTATGGCAAATGTCCCTGGAATTTTTTTTTTCCTTTTTAATAAAAACATTTTTCCGAACATCCATCATCCCATTACCCTTACATTAACAGAAAAAAGGTGAGAGGGTGTCTAGGTGGGCCACTTGACAAGGGCCTACGATATTAAAGGGCTCTACTTCCCCAAGTAGTGACAAAAGTGGGGGGGGGGGGGGGGGGAGAGACTCTTTGGTAAAAAATATTGATATTATAAAACAGAGTCATAGGGGCAACTTCAACGCAAAAATTATATATTTTAAAGAACGTTCACAAAATATGTATACTTGTAAAATATAGTTAATAAATGTATTGAGCACTAGATCTAAAAATAAAAATTGTTAATGAGCATTATTTTTTTTTTTTGAAATAGGGCCTGCATTCCCCATCGGCCCTGGGCCTATTATCAGCTTTGCGCGGGCCTGAATGTTATAGTTCCCTGGCGGCAGCCGAGGGCACCGATGGGATATGGTGTAGATAGTTGATAAAACCCGTTTAAGATTAGTCCTTTACTTTCGACACTACATAGTAATTTCTTGATGCCAAGAGGAAAGTGCTGCATTTTGGACATCTGGATGATTCTGTATCATTTACGATCATTTTACCATGGGGTACTATAGCACTAGTTTTGGTCTCATAATTTTGACCAGTAGATCGCGCATGATACAAAATCTGTAACTTTCTAGAGAAGTAACAAAATTTAAAAATTATATAATTAATGATAGTTCACCTCGTAGAAATTTAAGGCTGAGAAACCAGAAACTTATGTTAATATGCCAAAAAATCAGAAGAGCTATTTACACGGCAAGAGCACAAAAAAAAAAAAAAATTGATTATCGTAAATAGAATGTTTACGTCGTAGATTTTTTTTCTTTCTCTTGGATATGATATTGCCAGTGTCGCACAGTGCATCGACATTGACGCTACGTACTTGTCCTTACCAACACGATATCAAATGATCATTCAAGTACATAAATATAAAAACGTATCTTTACGAGTACGTTAATGTACAAACGCAGCCAGGAATATCCATAACATGGGGGGAGACAAGGCTTAGTTTTTATCTTTATTTCTATGCTAAAAAAAAATTACTTCAATGAAAGCCGAAAGAAAAAAAAACCTGCAACAGACAAGTCCTATTGTTCCGGTCTATTAAATTGTATGGGCCTCGGGATATCAATGACCTGTTAAGTAGTTCATCGGTTTTCGCTGAACCGGGCGAAGTCGATCTGACAAACCAATAAAATGTCAAATAAAAATAATATACTCGATCATGTGTGAAGTCATTAAGACAGTTTAAATTCTGCGTGCTCTGATACTTTTTTGTAGATCTGAAAGTAATGGTTTGATCGATGTGGCGAAGTATGAGAGCGATCGCAAGGTTGGATGAAGATCTATCTAATGTACTCAAGCATGTCTTCTCAAGGAAATAATCACTTACAAACCATTTTTCCTATGAGGGCCTGTTATTCCCACCTATGTATTAATGGTGTAAAACCACGTCACAGTTAACTGTATGGTGTATGTACGTAAGTGCATAACCAAATCATGTTTGCGCTCGGGCGCCCAGCTAGCTTCTCCAGATAACCCGTATTGAAAACTCCTGAAAAAGGTTCTTGTGGGATTAAAGGCACCACTGGTATGAGAAAAGGGCAAAATGCCGCAAAGTAAAGTTGCCCAGTCGTGGTTAGAGCACAATATTCTGCCTACCTTTTCGTACTCCGTTTGGGGCGCATGCACAGTGCAGCTGAACTAATTTAAATGGTCTCCCGGTGTTATTAAGGTATTTACTCATCGGCGGCCTGTCAGGGCCTCAGGCCCAGGTTTTAATACTTCTATTATTCTGCCATGTTATAGAAACAGACCAGAAATGTCAATCTGGGTCAATTTCACTAATAACACCATTTTATAGAATGGAATGCGCTCTATCTTTGTATTTGGGATACAAATGTATACGTCCAAATGAAAATGAACGACGAATAAAGCGGGGTGCAACACGAAAAGTAGTTCCGTCCCCTCTAAAATTTTGCTTTTGGCCAAAACAGTATTTTCCCACAGCATGTTAGTATTCTACCCTGACTATGCTGGGACAGAAAACTCGGGGAAAACAAGATGTGCAAAGCGCTAAAGAAGAGCCGGTAGCGGTAGCCGGTAACTAAAATTGTTGGGTGATGTAAAATGGGAAGTTGAACATGAAGGGTAACGGGTGGGATGATGGGTGAAAAAATAACTTGGCCGGAGTTGTTATAATCCATTAATGGATTCATTCCAATTTTATGTCAGTATCACAAACACATTCCTCAGCGAATTCGCACACACACAAATATATCGAGCGTGAGAGTGGGGAGAGGTGAGAATGCATACAATCTCTTTTTGTCTGTTGACTCTCACAACTAGGTAAACTGAGATGTTTAAAATTGTGCAAAACTGAAACAGAAAACTCGTTCTGCAGTATCAGGGAGTGCTGCCGACACAAAGTTGCATTTTGTTTCGCTGTTGAATTTCGTACCCGACAGAGTTTGTTCGTGTTATGTTTATTATCATTATTTGTTTTCAGACTCGTTATAATGATACACTGATGCAACAGATATACGTCTATTAGGTATAGAACCAAAGGTATGCATTGTCTCTTGCCAAGCGTAACACATAGACTTGTACTCTTGCTATGTGATATAACATTTCAAATTAAGACACCTGATTCATGATAAATACATTACGTCAGCAGTCCAGTGCACTTCAGATTTTGTTACAGCGCTACCACCATTAAACAAAAAAATGACCTCAGTGTTCCAACGGCATTGAAATTATAACCCAAAGTAAGCTATTTCAGTCAAGGTCTAGGGGGTGGCTGAACAGTGAAGGCAGCTCCATGTTTTGTCCATTTGGCTATGTAAAAAAACAACAACTCAGAATTTATAGCTCCAACGCATTCGCTGGAAGCTGGCGTGCGCGAAACCCTTGATCGCAAAACGCACCAACTGTGGCGTCCTATCGTATCTGACATCTTTGGTCAAAATGCTCTAGTTCTGAGGACAGGACTGGTGGTTCCGACCAATCTCTCTGTTGGATGTTTGTATAATATCCAATATTGATTCTTAAATAGATCAACACTGTTGCTTTTCTATGATGATCTCGTGGTGTACGTACTCAGCCTCTGACAAAACGAAAATGTCAACCAACGAAGAGCACGGTTGCCCATGTATAAGGCTGGTTACACATAGGTGACCAAGGTTCGGGAGTATGAATGCTGCTATCATCCAGATTGTGATGTTTCCACTTTCTCTCACTAACTTTCTTCTGACACCAGCCGTGATGGGCACGGCACAAACACACTAAATAATCGACTATCTCTCTTCTATAAGTTATAACAAACGATATCTGTATCGCTTACATATATACAATAATTATTAATTCATTCAATAATAATAGGAACATAGGTCATACAATTTCATGTGAATTTCGATGGAATGAAGTTGATGCAAATCAGTACATGCTAATTAAATGGCTTCGTAATATTCAATCTCTAGCACATTTTATAAAACACATGGGAACATTCAGCATAAGGAAACCTCTCCTTTAGGGGTGTATGGCGCTATCTGGGCACTGGTTCTTCCTCTCTACCCTGGCTTGACTGCGCAGTTAGATCAACAGGTATCGGCAGGTACCAATAGGTCGGGAAGCCAAGAAGCCACGATGTCGTTAATCAAAGTACAAGAAGTTGAGAAGCCAAGAAGGTGTTGTTCTTCCTCCTCTGTAGAAAAACAATCGCAACTTCCTAATCTACTGCTGGAAGGCATGACTTCCATACTTACTCCATGACGGATATTCATCATTAATACTTTTAACCGCTGACACTGTTATAAGTCAGGCTGCAGCTCCCATACTCCATAGGCTCCCATATAGGCAATAGAATAAACGATCAATACAGTTTTAATGATATTTACACGTTCCCTACGAAGAATAACGCTCTCTCTAACAGACCCCATCCTATAAGGTTTCGTAACATATATATAACGGCGTTTCCGTGACTCTCTCAGAGGCAGTAGTTATACCAAAGTAAACCCCCTAGATTTAGGTTCTACAATTATGAACATTAAGTAAAATACACATACATCGTACAATTAACTTACCACTCAGCAACAGCTCAAATGCCGACAAGATACCAACGATACCACGCTCTGACAAAGGATGTTTGCGGGTTCCCTGACCTTCCCCACTCACAAGACTAGTACAAAGTTACAGTTGCAGTTGTGGTCTCCTCTTCGGCACGAAGCTGGTGAGTGCTCTCAGCGGTCTGAAGTTGGAAGGAGCGTTCGGGGATTTATACCCAGTCAGGTAGCGTCCCAAGACGCCCACCGAGTGTGCATTAGTTATCCTAATAGCCACCCCCGTCGGCTCCACGTCAAATACTATTGAAACAGCTCTACCCCCCCAAGCAATTCCCAGGTGATCTGATCGACAAGTACGGCGGTCAAGTAAACACTACCCTTTTCGGGTGTCAAAGCTCTTCAGTTGCATCGGCTACTTTCCCCCTCTGGCCTACAATAACTCTGTCTCCCCGCCGTTAGCTATCTTCCCACGCTAGCTATACCTTGCCTGTCTGTCGCCCTGTTACAATCGCCCCCACTTAAGTCGATTTTCCCTGGCAAAATCGGCTAATAAAATTATTAATCTACTGGTAATCTAGATAGAGTGTCGGCCCATAGAGCGTCTCGCCCCCTGATGTTGCTGACTCGAAAGTTATATGGTTGCAGCGCCAGGTTCCATCTAGTTACCCTCGCGTTCTTCTGGTCTTTAGTTCGCATCCAAGTTAGAGGTCGGTGGTCCGTCTCTAACACGAAGTTTCTCCCATACAGATACGCCTGCAACTTACTAACGGCGAAAACTATGGCCAGGCATTCCTTTTCAATTGTTGAGTAGTTCTTCTCCGCGGGTTTCAACTTTCTGCTAACATATACAACTGGATACTTCGTACCCTCGTCTTCTTGAAGTAGGCAGCCACTCACTCCAAGGTTAGATGCGTCTGTCTGGAGAATCAGTTCCTTGTTCCAGTCTGGCATCCGTAGTATCGGCTCGGAACTCAAACAAATTTTTAGGGCATTGAACGCGTTCTCCTGCGCGTGTCCCCACGCGAACTTTGTGCCCTGGGACTTCTTTGTGAGGTCTGACAACGGCGCCGAGATTGCACTGTAATTTGGTACAAACTTCCGATAGTACCCCGTTAGCCCCAGGAAACTCCTCACTTGTGTCTTGGTCGTCGGTCGGTCACAGTCGACAATGGCTCGCACCTTACTCTCCTGCGGTCTTACAGTCCCCTGTCCCAGCTTATGGCCTAAGTACTCGACTTCTGTCATCCCTATTAGCGTCTTGGTAGGTCTAGCTTTTAAATTTGCCCGTCTCAGTCGCTCGAAGACATTCCGACAACGTTCCAAGTGGTCAGGCCAATTTGCACTGTGTATAAGACAGTCGTCTACAAATGCATCTACCCCTTCGCCAGCATCTTTTAATACTTTCCTCATGAGCCTGTTAAATGTGGCGGGGGATCCCTTCAACCCGAACGGCATGACCCTGTACTGGTATAGCCCAAACGGTGTGGCGAACGCCGTCAGGTGTTTATCTTCCTCGGCCATCGGAACTTGATAAAAGCCCTTTGTCAAGTCCAGCTTGGTGAAATATTTTGCCTCCGCTAGATTGGAAATAATGGCTTCTACCTCAGGCATCGGTTCGGCGTCATCGGCAGTCACAACATTTAGCCGCCTGTAGTCGTTGCAGAAACGATGTTGACCATCGGGCTTCTTAACTAATACAATTGGACTATTGTACGGGGACTCGGACGGTTCGATGATTCTGGCCGCAAGCATCTTGCCTACCTCAGCATTGACAGCTTCTCTAGTTGAGTACGGTAGTTGGTAGGGTCTTACCTTCACAGGTTTTTGATCTAGCAATGGGATTTTGTGCTTGATCAGGTCAGTGAGCCCCGGTACATCGGTAAATATATCTTTGTATTCTTCCATGAGCTCTTGCATCTGTTCTCTCTGATCCTGATCTAGCGTGTCCCCTAACTGTACATCCCTGTAGGTTTCGGTCTGTTCTAGCTTAGGCATGACTGTCTCCAGAGGCATCGAAGTCGCTTCCTCTCCTTCATCGGTCTCGTCAATTATAGCTGCAGCTATTGCCTCTGTGTTTTCCTGTTCGTCTTCCCTCTCAATATACTTCTTCAGCATATTCGCGTGATACAGTCGTCTCTTCCCCTTGACGTTCACCATGTAGTTCACTGACCCTCTCTGCTCTTCTACTTTGTAAGGCCCTTTCCAAGTCATCTGTAGTTTCGATCCGTCACTTGGGAGAAGTATGAGGACGGAATCGCCCACTTGGAATTTCCTCTGTTTGGCCCCCCTATCGTAGTATTTCTTCTGCCTGTGTTTTTCGACGCTGCTGTTCTCGGCTACGACTTTCATGGCATCCTCCAATCGTTCCCTCATATCTACCACGTATTCGTACGATGACCTCGTTTCTGACTCCGCTTCCCCAGTCCACAGATTCTTCAGTATTGCAAGTGGTCCTCTCACAGGGTGACCGAACACTAGTTCAAACGGCGAAAAACCTGTACTGGCCTGTGGGGTTTCGCGATACGCGAACAGCAGTGGACACAACATTCTGTCCCAGTCCTTGGGTCTGTCATGAGCTACTCGGCGAAGCATATTCTTCAGCACTCCGTTAAATCTTTCACACAGACCATTGGCCATCGCGTGGTAGGGCGAGCAGAATATCTGTTTCGTTTTGAGAAGTGCACTGACCTCTCTCATCAGCTCACCGGTAAACTGTGATCCCCTATCTGAAACTATTTCCTTTGGTATGCCTAACCGAGAAAATATTTCCATTAACGCTTCACTGACCTGCTCAGCTGATATCCCCCCTAAGGCTACGGCATCCGGGAAACGCGTGGCATAATCTACTAGCGTCAAAATATAACGCGATCTCCCATGTTCCGTACGCGGAAGTGGACCAACCAAATCTATGGCGACGCGCGAAAAGGGCGTGTCGATCAGGGGTGTCGGCACTAGGGGTACCTTTGTCACCCTACCTTTATTGGATGTCCTTTGACACGCGTCACACGATCGACAGAAACGACCTACGTCCGCACCTATCCCAGGCCAAAAGAACGACTGCATTATTCTGTCCTGTGTGCGCGAAATTCCTAAGTGTCCCCCGAACACTCCTTCGTGAGCTATCTTCATCAGCTCACTTCGGTACTGCTTAGGTACCAACAACTGCTCCACATCAGCACGTCCAGCCCCGGCCTTCTTTACCCGATAGTAAATTCCCTTACTCTCCTTTATGTGAGTACCTACCTCAGCCGATTGCTCCAACGTGGCTCTCTCCCTTAAAACTCTCAAAGTTTCGTCCTCTCTCTGGGCCCGGGCTATCTCACCTGGTGTGAGTTCCCCTATCTTGGCCCCTACCCTTACCTCCTCCGTTGAGTTGCCCTTGGCCTCCTCATTATCTGTGGTCTGACTCACTTTCGCACTCGCATTCTCACACTCATGCTCTTCCTTGTCAATCTCCACCTTGCGAGATCGCGTGAGTACCACACTTATCTTCTCAAGAGACGCCCCCTTTATGTTTCCTATAATCAAATCGGCCACTGGGTCTTCCACTACTAGCGCTTTGAGAAGCCCAGTATAAAATGGGGTTTCTACCCACATTTCCGCGACAGGAGCAGACCTTCTCGTCCCGTCCATCAGGACATAACTCCTGTTCTTCCCAGTTAAGCTGTTAGGAGGCAGTTTGTCCCTTTTTATAATCGCACACGTGCATCCCGTGTCACGAAGGATAGTAATCTCTTTATCCCCTATCCTCCCCTTCTCCAAAAATGGAGCGGATAAATCATTCTCCGGAACATCGTCTTCGGGCTCATGTTCTGTCGAACCTTCTAACTCAATACTCTTACCTTCCGTCTCCCAAGAAATGAAGGTCTGTGGCCCAACACTCTGCTCAGCCCCTGGTTGAGTATTCGCCCTGCCCGATGACTCCCACTGACTGTCATCGGCTTCCTCCTCGCTGGTTAGTACGACTGCGGTCGTCTCTTTCTGTCTCTTCCTACAGAATCTCGCAATATGGAGAAGTGACCCACACACAAAACAACCACGCCCACTCTCACGCTGGGACTTACCTCGGTTGTCCTCGACAGTGGCAGCAGCACCCTTCTTCGTCCTGCCCTGGTCACACTGCCTACTCAGGTGATTGGGAGAGCCACAGTTGAAGCATACCGGTTTACTCACTCCTAAACCCTTACTTCTGCTCTCCTCAACCCTCTTACCTGACTTCTGCTGTTGCTCCAGCCCTCGCTTCGACTGATGAGCCTCACTATACAAGTCCGCCATCTCAACTAACTCATGCACGGACTTGGGGTCCCTCTCTTTCAAATATATGGAAAGATTACAGTCGACAATCTTCAACATCTGCTCCCTGACTAACAGATCCGTAATCCCTTCCATAGTTCTCTCTGCCTCTGAGAGGTCTACCCACCTCTCAAAATATCTCTGCAATCTCACGGACAGCTGCGTATAAGTTTCGTCCTTATCTAGACGACTCTCCCTAAACTTACGCCTATAACCCTCTGCCGTGAGGTGATACTTCTTGAACAACACCTTCTTTACCTTCTCGTAATCCCTACTGTCTTCATCGCTGAGACCGGAATAAACATCTAACGCCCTGCCAGTTAACAATGCCCCTAACATGTCTGCCCAGGTGTCTTCTTCCCAATCATTTGCCTGCGCGAGCCTTTCAAATCTTTTCAAATACGAGTCGAGATCCTCGCGCGAGTCATCAAAAATGGCAATTTTAGGTACCTTCGGGGCAGCAGATTTTCCATTCCCTTTACCATTGTGACACCCGTTTTTGGCTAGTTCCCGTTCGCATTCCATTCTCTCCCTTTCAAATTGTCTTTCCTTCTCCTTTTCTTCTCGTTCGCGCTCCTTTTCTTCTCGTTCGATAGCCCTTTGTTCTCGGTTTTGGGCTTTCTCTTCGTCCCACCTAATTTTGAATTCCTCATCACTAATGCCTTCTTGTCTGGCAAGCTTCAGTGCGCCCAGATAGTCCATCAGCAATTGACCTGTAAACAAAGCTAACAATAAAGCGTGGATCGTAACTGTGAAGTTAACAACAATATTCCTGCAATAGCAAACAACAATTTTCTCTGTGACAAAAGATAAAATTGAACAGTCAATGCACAGGTAAAATCAGAGCATGTCGCAGGCACTAAATGTCAATCTCTCTCACTCGCCTCAGGGCAGATGACCTGTCCACACAATCACACAATAGCCCCTTGACACGACCCAGATCAAAATTAAATGTTATTTACTAGCAGGATCCCACTTCTGACACCATTGTGATGTTTCCACTTTCTCTCACTAACTTTCTTCTGACACCAGCCGTGATGGGCACGGCACAAACACACTAAATAATCGACTATCTCTCTTCTATAAGTTATAACAAACGATATCTGTATCGCTTACATATATACAATAATTATTAATTCATTCAATAATAATAGGAACATAGGTCATACAATTTCATGTGAATTTCGATGGAATGAAGTTGATGCAAATCAGTACATGCTAATTAAATGGCTTCGTAATATTCAATCTCTAGCACATTTTATAAAACACATGGGAACATTCAGCATAAGGAAACCTCTCCTTTAGGGGTGTATGGCGCTATCTGGGCACTGGTTCTTCCTCTCTACCCTGGCTTGACTGCGCAGTTAGATCAACAGGTATCGGCAGGTACCAATAGGTCGGGAAGCCAAGAAGCCACGATGTCGTTAATCAAAGTACAAGAAGTTGAGAAGCCAAGAAGGTGTTGTTCTTCCTCCTCTGTAGAAAAACAATCGCAACTTCCTAATCTACTGCTGGAAGGCATGACTTCCATACTTACTCCATGACGGATATTCATCATTAATACTTTTAACCGCTGACACTGTTATAAGTCAGGCTGCAGCTCCCATACTCCATAGGCTCCCATATAGGCAATAGAATAAACGATCAATACAGTTTTAATGATATTTACACGTTCCCTACGAAGAATAACGCTCTCTCTAACAGACCCCATCCTATAAGGTTTCGTAACATATATATAACGGCGTTTCCGTGACTCTCTCAGAGGCAGTAGTTATACCAAAGTAAACCCCCTAGATTTAGGTTCTACAATTATGAACATTAAGTAAAATACACATACATCGCACAATTAACTTACCACTCAGCAACAGCTCAAATGCCGACAAGATACCAACGATACCACGCTCTGACAAAGGATGTTTGCGGGTTCCCTGACCTTCCCCACTCACAAGACTAGTACAAAGTTACAGTTGCAGTTGTGGTCTCCTCTTCGGCACGAAGCTGGTGAGTGCTCTCAGCGGTCTGAAGTTGGAAGGAGCGTTCGGGGATTTATACCCAGTCAGGTAGCGTCCCAAGACGCCCACCGAGTGTGCATTAGTTATCCTAATAGCCACCCCCGTCGGCTCCACGTCAAATACTATTGAAACAGCTCTACCCCCCCAAGCAATTCCCAGGTGATCTGATCGACAAGTACGGCGGTCAAGTAAACACTACCCTTTTCGGGTGTCAAAGCTCTTCAGTTGCATCGGCTACTTTCCCCCTCTGGCCTACAATAACTCTGTCTCCCCGCCGTTAGCTATCTTCCCACGCTAGCTATACCTTGCCTGTCTGTCGCCCTGTTACACAGATGACTGCAGTAGAATACCCAGTTTCAGAACATGGTGGTGGACTGATACCAACAGATTGTAAGGAAGACGAGGAAGGACGAAAACCCGTGTTTGTCGAAGGTTTTCTTTCCTTGAAAACCTTCTGTAGTCTCACCCAAGATACAGTGAGCCAAGAGAGTGAAATCAAGCGAAGAGAGCCCTGGATCTTTCTACACTTTTTCATAAGATTAAATGTGTAATTCCTCTCTGGTCTGCTGTCTCTGAAGACATGACTCGAAGTTTGCATGATTATTCTTATTAATGTACTTTCACTTCCAAATTAATATTTATGTTTTACATTATGCAGTTCTTGGGCCGACTGCGGACCGTTAACGTCATCTCATACCCCGCAAATAGAAGAGGAAAAAAAGGTGAAAATATCAGGATTAACCCCATACCACTATGAACTCTCTTATTCCCCAAACGCTGACTCTGCACTCGGTACGCGACCGGGCAGTTTAGCCGAAGCCGCAAGCGGTGGACACTCTTCGGCTTTGTAATTGAACGACAGATTGCATCGGCTTGATATTGGGTCTCACTGTTCCATGCGTTTCAACTCCTTTTTGCAAGGCAAATTTTGGTTGGTTCTCCCATTCACTCGCATAAAAATAAAAACAACAACAACAAACAAACAAACCAACGGCCGAACATGATCTATAAAATGGCCGATATTCTGAAGTTGTGCGATGCAGTAAAACGTTCTCTTTGCGATTATGAAGGCTCTACGCCTAAACTCTATATCAATAGATGGAAAGACGAACAGCTCTTCAAACTTGCGTACACTAGAATTCGCGGCCATTATTTTCTTCATGGGAATCCCATTTATTATAATTAAGACAATAAACATAAAATATATATATATGTATTTTGCCTCTGTCAGACTTCATGTGCTAAACAATAAGATAAATATCTCTGTTGAAAACTAGGACACGGGTGAACATTTTATATACTGCCATTTTATATTATGAAAGTCGTTGTTCCCTGAGACGCAGAATGCAGAATGTTTGTTGGTTTATGTCCTTTATGTGGAAAGAATGACCCACTTTGAATCAGCCTGCGTCAACTTCTCCATCATTATTTGTCATTTATTGGCTTCTATCTTGTCCTCGATCTTAGACTTTGCTTTCGTTTGAACTAGTTCAGTTCTGTACTGTAAAATCAATTCTGGTCGCTCATAATGTTGCATACGTAATTAGCTACCCGTATTAATTTGTTCGACTCAAGTGGTAATTCCTAATCGTTTTCTCCATTGTTTAACATTTTAGTAGCATTTCAACTTTTTACCCTGCAGGTTAGTAGCATTTCAGCTCTGATGAAAATTTGTATGGACTTCTCAGACTGATGGCGAGAATCGGCCTGAGGCCATTCTCCAATTTTAAAAAAAATAAAAATGTAAATTTGAGACTACTTCAGTTCTAACATAATTGCAATTTTCTTAACGCTAATTAAATAATGAAATTAGTCCCTAACATTTACTCACAGCTGAAGGCAGGAATTTGTATTGTGGGCCTGCCCTAATTTGGACAATAATAAGCGCAGGTATTCAGTCCATTTTGGCAAACGATAATAACAATAAACCATTTGTTTTAGTACATTCTGGAATTTACGGCTTAGATCTACAATGATAACATCTGTTTTTATTTATTTTGCGTCTCTTGTAGGTCATTCAACATGTGATGCGGCACATCTAGTTGTGCCCACTTCATCACTGCCCAGTGACCACTAATTGCTCGTTGTTTGCGGACAACCATGAGGTCGCAGTGGGTTTTCCGTGCCACTGAGATGCGACAGGGAGACAGATTCAGTATTTTACATCAGTCAATGATAGATAGGTTCACTGACCGGGTCTCTCACATATATTCACCATCTGCTACAAACTTAATTATCGTTCGTATTTGTAGAGTTCCCACGCTCAAATCCAATATTCGCTGCCCATTTAATTAGTTATCCGTCTGATTATGTTTTCCGTAACGCGTCTGATACCCCAACGAATAGGAGATGTGAAGCTTCAATGACGTTTGTGAGGGAAAGAAAAAGACAACATTTTTACATTTTACACCCCCCCCCCTCCCCCCAAACAACAACAACAACAAACGCAAGTGTCTGGACAGGAAAGATATAATAACACAGAGGACAGGGCAATGATGGCAGTATGAACCTCCCTATGTAATTATAGGAGCCAAGTAAATTTTATACACTGAACATTAACTGGACACAGTTATTCTCTTCGGGAGGTCATTTAATCCCCAAAGGATTGTTCTGGCTCAATACACGAATTGGAGTCAAGACAAAACGTGGCAAAAAGCCTTGCTACGACCCCCCCCCCCCCTTCTCCCCGACTTTCTGTTGTTGTTTTTTAAATAATACAGGAAATGGGATACACAAACAACGCCTTTCGTTGAACTTCGGATATGCCATGTCAGTATGAGTGACTTGGGCAAGGAATGAAACAGATCTGGACGTTTGGCTGGGAGTTTGGAGAAAGCACGTCGATACTGTGGCGGCAATATTGTGTTCGGAAGAAAATAGACAGAAAATAGCAAAATGATAGAAGACCGGGTTTGACCCGGAACAATTTGACATATCTAACAAAGCTACACCAGTCCAAACCAATACTGGAAGGTTCCCTAGACTGTGTTACCAAAAACCTAAGCCTGACCCTAACTACCCAACTATATCTGTAACCGTAACTTTAATTCTTTAAAAAAAAAAAAAAATCGAAAAAAGGAACGACAGTCCTGTCGGTATTACTGTCATCTTAGCAAAGAAATTAATTTTATAACCATCTCTCAAATGGAAAGAGTTGGAGCCAATGTGACAGACCCAGAGGATATTACCCTTTACCATTCCCTTAAAATCCGATCATATTTTGCTGGTCACATCATAGGGCGGAGCAAAATAGTACATCTTTTATTGTAATCAGTGGTGTCAGGTCAATGCTCCCTCATCATTCATTCCGTACGACGTTCGACACCTCTGATATTTACATGTCCATGCATCTGTTGAGCAATAATTGGAGTCCCAAGTCTACGGGAATCCTTGGGTACTTAGCATTCGTTCTACAGGACAAGCATTAATTAGTTGCATGGGGTGTACGCGAGTTGACATTTGCACTTCTACTACATATTTAGGTCAGCCCCCCTCCCCCCCCCCCACTTCTTTCTCTTCTCCGTATTATTTCTTGACTTTGCTGAAGGAGGTTACATGAGGACAGTGATTTTGTCCGTGACTATACATCTATTGTATAATTAGAACCTGTTGTTATTGGCGTTTGGTATTTTACATTACTAGATGAGGTTCCCGGTATTATCCGGGATAAACCCGTGACCCAATATTGTATCTCGCTCTTTCTTTTTGGCCTACAAAATTACAAAGCTTTCCATGCGCTCCAGAGCACTACTCACTCATTTCTGATATGGAAATTGTGAGCACGAAAGTGAACGAGTATTAAAATCGTTTCCGGAGCGATGGGCTTACTACAGGGAGTCAAAACAAAGATCATTGTATTTTACATTTTTATAATTTTTTATTTAAAAATACCTGAAACTTGAATCAACACAATCGGTCGATACAAAAGCGATTGGGATGGATTAGTTGACATTTAAGAAAATTAATCTTATAATTTTTGAAACTCTCATTTAGGCGGTAGCGTCGAGCAAAAAAAGGGTCAAAATTGCACCACAATGAATTACTCCCGCCACTATTTTTTTTTAGGAAGTGTATATCCGTACAACATGTATGGATATGGACAGGGCATAATTATCCGTACAACATGTTTACCAAAAGCGCGACTGGTGAAGGTTTGCTGAAACACAACTTGGTATGGTGTTCACGAATTTAAAGTGCCAACACATGGAATAGTCGGATGGAGCTGTGGGCGTGAGGGTCTAGTCAGTTTCTATCAATGGGCGGTCGTCAGATTGACTAATCAGGCGAAAAGGCGTTGGAGCAGCCATTGGTGATCGACGTACACTCAAGTACAAGTATATTATTAGCGCAGATCACGCAATCTCCGAGCAGAAGTCGGATTGTTTGGCTATTAAGCCGATTCATATTTCTAAAAACTATGCAAATTAACAAGGTTAGTAATTAGTATTCCGGTGTGTGTTCTACGTCATCGAATTGTGTGCGTTGTACGGATATGCACTGTCCATATCCGTATAACATGTTGTACGGATATGCGCTTCCTTTTTTTTTTTATAATAAGATAAGCCATTGCTGAACAGTGAACACCATTCAGTATTTTCTCTGTTTGGCTTTGTAATTATTGGTCTCTACGCGCCTCTAACAACGTTCTAATGAGAATGATCACTGGGTGGGCCCTTCTCGTTGTGTCTCCTTCTGTTCTATCATTTTGCTATTTCTATCTTCTTTCTAGCACTATATCATTGTGGCCGTCATGCTGTCTCCGAACTCCAACTCAAACTGTCTCATTCCTTGCCCAAGTCACTCATTCAACTGACCTGGCCATGGTATATTTATCTAAAGTTCATTCAATTAATGCACAGGCATCACATTCAAGCTCCGGGATTACATTCCACAGACAGGCCATTTATTCACCTCCAGTTACAATGCCGAGTCATTTTCACCTATCAAGCCAGAATTAATCTGACATTAGAATGGGGGCTTACTACCATATTGGTTGTTTTTTTTGTTCCTCCCGCTGAAGGCAAATTGAAAGGGAATTTTACTTACTTCGCGAATTAATATCCATCGAAGGTCGTTAAAAGTCAGTTGACAACTCGGCTTAATTATATTGATATAAAAATCATAAGGATTAATATTCTAGTTTTTAAAAAAAAAAAGAATAAAATTAATAATTTCCGCCTGATAAACTTTATGGCAATAATAGTTATTTATGCCCTCGCGGTTTTACAAAATCTGTGTCCGTTACATCGTATTTATTTCTCTTTGTGAATCTTTAAAAATGGAAATTACGGAATACATTAACGCTTAAAGTTTGCGTGCTGCATGGTCATAAAGTTTCTCTTTAAAAAAATTCAGTCGTACAATAGAAAGGCACGGAATAGGCTCATGAATGCCTTACTTAAAATCTGAAAGAGAGACAGAGAAAGAGAGACATAGAGACAGAGAGAGACAGAGAGGGGGAGAGAGAGAAAGAGAGAGACAGAAGAGAGAGCGAGAGAAAGAGAGAGACAGAAGAGAGAGCGAGAGAAAGAGACAGAAAAAGAGAGAGAGAGAGAAAGAGAGATAGAAAGAGAAAGAGAGAAACAGGCAGACAGAGAGACAGAAAGAGAGAGAGAGACAGACTGACAGAAAGAGAGATAGAAAGAGAAAGAGAGAGAGAGAGAGAGAGAGACAGACAGATTGAAAAGAAGAGTGATAAAGAGAGAGAGTGATAAAGAGAGACAGAAAGAAAGAGAGAAGTTAAATATTACAAAACTCCGTGTAAGAAACAAACAATAAAGAAACTTTAATAGATCACAAAGGAATTAGAAATGAAAGTAGAAAAGAGACAAAATTTATTTTTAAAAAACGTCCAGACACCAAAAACCTTCTTCTGGTTTAAAGAAAAAAATAGTACAACTGAAAAGAAATATTTATATGCCTTTTTTTTTCTGAAATTGTTAATTCAATGGACTTCACGTCCTGACATGGCTGTGAGGGACTTTGGAGCACAGTATTTTTTTTGGGGGGGGGGGGGGTGAGGAGGGAGGGGAAAGCGATCTGACAAACGTGGAAAGTAACATAAGATAAGATAAAATAAGATATGTCTTTGTTATCCCGTTCCCAGGAAATTTCTTGTCACAGCATTCGTTAACAGTACAACAGTAAATACAATATCTAAGACCTACATGACTGTCATGGTCGAAAGAGGAAAAAGGCCACGAGTAAAATTATACCTAATATGAAATGTAGATTATTATGTACATTATTCTGCACCCCAAAGTTTTAAGGAGACACGACGTAACTCTAGATGTATATTATTCTGCACCCCAAAGGAGACACGACGTAACTAAAAACCTGGCGTATTTCTACTTTTTTTTTTTTTTTGGTCTCTGATTACGAACAGACATTTACGTTGGTTTACCGCACTAGAAATTACTATTTCTATAGCAGATACGTCCATCTGCCCTTGACATAAAAGAAGTATGTGCGAGACATGTTCATAGAGACATTAATATAGAAACGGGCCATGGTGTCAGTTGCGCCATTTTGCCTTTGGGACTTGGGAGGCAGTATAATAATTTGTAATTAGAACGCCTAGACTAAATGCCAGTACAGTATCTCAGTTTCGCAGCCAGCAGGGTGACGTGATCATCATTTAAGCACCCGCCCCTCGACCGAAAGCCGTTATCATTCTGAGCATCTGGGCCATTGCCATTGACGCGGCATTGACGAAACTACAGAGAAGCCTAAAAAGTTTAATATATCCATGGTGAATGAAGGTTTTGAGACAAACACAAAGCCATGGCTGAGCCTCGCTCCCACAGGTGGATAAGTGAAAAGCAAACATCAAAAAAAAATATGCACATGAAAGAGGTTTGTCAGAAAGGAAAAAAAAATCGTTATTATTTGGACCACCTGGACCAATCCACAGCATTGACGAAACCGCGGAGAAATTAAAAAATGTTTCCACAATGAAGGTTTTTGAGACACATACAAAGGCGTGGCTCATTCTGGCTCCCACAGGTGGATAAGTGAAAAGTGAACATAAAAATAATAATTGCGAGAAACTCCTGGATTTTTGACAAGACTTATTGCCACCTGTGATGTGAGAGAGGATCTAATGTTCTTGAACAAAATATAACGAACACAAAATTTTCTAGCAACTCGCTTGGCATTTATTCTCTAATCAAAAGGAAAATTCTTTGATGTCTAGGGGGCCTCAGCCGAAGGCTGTTGGCCCCACGACTACCGAAACACGCAACTAACTAGGGCCGAGACATAACCAACTTACTAACGTGTACTCCATGGTCATTTTATAAGGATGGTCAAACAAGTGGGCGAGACCAAGGATGGTCAAGTTGTCTGGAAGGGCCGGGCGTGTGGGCGGAATCTTTAAGCAAGATAGCCGCTCCTTTGCGACCTTGGCCTTGAGGACGGGGTGTGTGAGACGGACTATCCAGTAGGTGGAAAACCCAATGTGGGAAACTGATATTATAACACACACATCTGCCTGAAATTTTACAGGTGCCGTCCTTTTGATCTGGGGAAGGTTCTCTCTTAGATTTAGAGTCTTGAAATAGAGGGGAGGTTTTTCTTTTTTTTTTTTTTGGTAGTATATTTAGTTCGCTTCACAAATTTCGTTCCCCTGTCCTTTCGTTTGATGAGCCCGTCATGATAGTCACTTCCTGCAATGTGTTCACTCTGAAACAAACTGCCCAGTGCGAAGATTATTGTCATTACATCACAATCTTCGCTTGGAAATGCTGACGAGGTGCGAAGGGCACTGTCGCGCTATGGGAGTGCAGTAAGCGCTATCTAATAACAAACAAACAAACAAACATCAACAACAATATTATAAACCTAAAGGGATCGGCATAATAAAGCAGATCCATTCTTATCACCCAGAACTGAAACTAATCAGCAGATTTATCCCGGGCAACGCCGGGTACCTCGACTAGTACTTCACAAAAGAATAGGAAATGAAAGCGGAAAAGACACAAATGAAAAATTTTTCAGACATCAACACCCTCTTCGAGTTAAACAAAACAAAAAAAAACAACTAGTACAACTGAACAGATATTTATTAGCCATGGTATTTTCAGGAATTGTTCAATTCAATCGGCATCAGGCCGTAGCGTGTAAGGATATTAATTTAGATCAGCGACCTGGCGAACCTGGAAAATAAGTCGCCAAGGTGGAAAGAGGGAAAAGATCGTAAATAAAATTATGCCTGAAATGAAATATAGATGTACAATATTTTTGTAATTAGAATACTTCGGCTTAGTTTCGCAACGGGTGATGTGATCATCAAACCCGCCCGGTCGATCAAAAGCTGTTTTCATTCGAAACTCCGAACCATTGACACAGCATTGACAGGAGAAACCTGAATACATGCAGTTTAATGTTTCCATGGTGAAGCTTTTGAGACGAACACAAAGGCATGGCTAAATTGTCCCTCCCATATAAGGTGAATTCAGTGATAAAAAAAAAAAACGATATGCAGGCCAAAGAGGTTTGTAAGAAAAAAAATGAAAAAGAAAAAGTGGAAGAAGAGAATGGAGGTGGGAACTTGGCGCGATCTGATGTAATTATCCCAAGAAAAAGCTGTCATCTGTAGACCGATTTATTAACAGCCTAGTTGAATCACCAGTCGTTTCCCGGCCGCAGTCACTAGGTTTGAATTACTCCCGCTAATCCCCGCTACGTGCAGAATGAATGCAAAATCTGGACAAAGCTGTGGCACGAGCCGTCAAGCTGAAAGCGTGCCAGCCTTTTACCTTTTCTGTAAGTGAAACCAGAACATGTTTCTTTTGGCACCTGTTACAACGAGAGTTGGTTTTGCCCTCGTCTGATCCGAATGGATGTCCAAAGACTGTAAAGAAAAGACTTGATGTGCGTACACAAGTCAGCAACCACTTCACATTATGAGAGTTGATTGTGTAAGTGGAGAAGGGGAAATACACCCAGCTCAAGAAAAGCATCACGTGTGTTATCTTGTACAGGTCTCAAGTTACAGACAGGGGGATTAAATTGTTTTGGAGACGGGTGCGCATGTGTGTAACGGGGTGCGTTTGGATTGAATTAGGGGCATGTCTGTCTATCTATCTATCTATCTATCTATCTATCTATCTATCTATCTATCTATCTATCTATCTATCTATCTATCTATCTATCTATCTATCTATCTGTCTGTCTATCTATTTATCTATCTATCTATCTATCTATCTATCTATCTATCTATTTATCTATCTATATATCTATCTATCTATCTATCTATCTATCTATCTATCTATCTATCTATCTATCTATCTATCTATCTATCTATCTATCTATCTATCTGTGTATCTATCTATCTATCTATCTATGTGCCCGGAGACTGGCAGGCTATATGCGTGAGACGAAAAAAAAACAACAACAAAAAATGGTGCTGCAGTGCTCCCTGTAATAGGTTCCCAGAAAAACAAATTACGAGGACCGCAACTTTTATGACGTCAAGCGAAAAAAAAACAGTTTCATTTTCTGTTCTCGTTAATCACAGAGTTAACCAGCCGATTGTTCTGAGGGTCGATGAGTTGTGGTTTGGCGGGCCGGGTGTGATTCGGATTGTTAGATAATGGAAAACATGACGAGGATTAGAAAAGGCTTGGGAATGACATCAAAATATCATTAAAAGTGAGAATAACAGGATTTTATCTTTAACTATTTGGGGCTCAGATATAGGCTGCTTGGTCTCAATTCGTTTGAAAAATGCAAATGTAATGTCCCAGTTAAGACTTTTGGTTGAATTTAGTATAGGATAGGACGGCAGGTTATAACATGCTGGTTCAGCTGTGGCAGTGACGCCTGTAAAATGCTAGGTCTGCCTTCACATAAACAGCTGAAATAACTACTGTGAAATTGTGTGTGTATGTGGGGGGGGGGGGATGAGAAAAGTATCCCTGCACATTAACTCCTTTTTCCCAATCATTTCTTTTGGGCAGTGGTGATAAACGTTCCTGGACACACTTGCAATCTCCGTTGTTGGTATTTTTGTCTCTCGATGGCTTCAGCATTATTGTTTCTGTCTTTGAAGTCTGGCGGCTAACGCCTTTCGTATGAGTGGTCTTCCAGATAACCCCGAGGTAAAGGAGCGGCTATCTTACCTAAAGATTCCGCCCACACACACGCCTGGCCCTTCCGGCCAGCTTCACCATCCTTGGTCTCGCCCACTTGTTTGACCATCCTTATAAAATGACCAGGGGTGCACGTGAGTTGGTTAGACACCATAAAATAAAAAAACAGAATGAAAAAACAGAAAACCAGACCAGAAAAGATAACAACAGAAAGAAAAAGCGAACGAAGAACAAGAAGAAGAAGTACTACAAGCAAGCAAGAAAGAAAGAAAAATAATCAAGAATAGGGGGCCAACAGCACTATGCTGGGGGCCCCCGAGAAACAGAAAGATCTCACACGGTGAGTTGGTTAGTTAGATGTCTCGGCCCTAGTTAGTTGTGTTTCGGTATTAGTTACAATTTCAGCCTTAAAGAAAGTATCACTCTTGTTATGAACTGTAGTAACAAATTTAGTAGAAAATAAACTTAATGCCAAGAGAGTCGCTCAAAATTGTTGTGTTCGTTATATTTTGTTCAAGAACATTAAATTCTCTCTCACATCACACGGCACATTCTGGGCCCACCCATGACATCTGAAACTGCTCACATGAATGCCACAGAGGTCTGTTACAATTTTCCGAAATAATTATATTTTATACAACGTGGTTTAAGATCTTTTTTAACTCAAAAGAGAAAAATAAACCCCTTTTTAAAGGTGCATTATACGAGTTTCAGATAATTTACTTCGTGTTTTCTAGTGAGTAAATAAATAATTCATGCATTAGAATAAACACTAAAAGGCTCATTCCCTAACACTGGCTTGGTTACGTGACTTGACAAGTTTATAATTCATTTGCCCATTAATTTATTATGAATAATCCTTGGAGCTACCAAGGACAACCCTGAACTCGTCGGTGCATTAAATGCAACGGAAATTGCCTTACTGCCTCTAGTTCCAGTTTAAGTGGACCTGAAAGAATAAACATTACTGTTTTATTATTAATTTTTTTTTTCGTCTTTTGTCCCCGTCGATTTAATAATGGAGTGATGGCAAGTGGATGTTCGCGGCTCTTAACGTTGCGCCCAGCGAAACCGGGCAAAAATTGACCGGGAAGCGGGAATGAAATCATCAAAGGCTCATGGGGGAAAATGCGTCTTGTCGCGGGCAGATTTACGGCCCTCTTCAAATGCGAGTTAATTATGATAGAGTGCTTTGACAAAACGCCGTACCCTATTGTTGTTGTTTTTTGTTACCATGGCTGGTGTTGCTATAAGTTGGTAGTGGTGGACCTGATGGTATTCATGTATTCATTACAAAACATTGCTTTTATAATGATGATGAGGAGGAGGAGGATGTCAACACGATCATCATTGTCATTATTGCTAGCTGCTTTCTTTCTTAAAAGTTAAAAACTATTTAAGTACATAATGTTCAAGTGTATGTGTTCTCAACGTTAAGATCTAACAATAAGCTAAATAATTCTGCATATTCACATTCTTAATCGATACAGCTTAGTCCCAGAGTTTTAATACAACACCTGAAGGAGAAATCGAGGGTTTATGATCTGTTGATGGCAGTGAAAAGGATGAATAATAAATAATACGGAATGTTCTAAAATATCCATGATTTTCTCTAATACTCCAGAAATTTGACCAAGAGAGAGAGACATACTAGTCTAGAAGTTTCACAAATCGCGACCTTTGCACACCACTTTATGCAGAACTGAAAAATCCGACCTTGAAACGTTTGCGGTTTTAGTCACTATGATAAGGAGTTAGGATAAATCGGAACTGTGAAACAGCTTGATAAATGCCACAACGCATTTTAAACAAGTCTCAATGTGTGCATTTGTTATACCTATTGTATATACTAAAATATATCCAGTTTTTTCAGAAAATGGAGATAAAACAACAAGAACTAAGCTCGCGAAATGAGCACGCGTACAACGGTACAGTTTTATCGTATTTTGCAACCAAGAGTTGCGGTGTTTTGTCGCATTGCGCAATAGATGTCTCGATTCGCATGTCAGCCAGACCGCGAGAACATAATCACAAGCAATTATCAACGGTCCGTCTTTGTGTCATTTCCTGCTTGCACGAAACGTTCCCACTACAAAGAGACCACCGTTTGCATTGTGATTGTCAACTGGGGCTCTCCTTCCCTTACTGGCACAGAGCAGGATTATTTATCTACCTTCAGCTGTAGTATCTGTACATATGTCTGCCACTTACCATGCGATTCTGGGGATTCTTTTTAAAACTTTTTTTTTGGGGGGGGGGGAGGGGGGATATTTTACGTCTCACAGTAGCTCAAGACGAAGCAGTGACATCCAGATCTAGTACATTATTACTCTGTCCTGTTTAAAACTGCAATAATGAAAATTATGACAACAGCCATATTAGATTACTTCAAGCCGTAAAAATTGTAACATTTATTTATCATGCTTCAGGGATACAAAGCCTTGCTTTATTTAATGGTTCATAAGCCAGAACATTTGTTTCCAGAAAAAGAAAATAAGGAAAGTGGAATGAAATGAAACAAATATAGACAAAACCAGATTTCAGTTAAAATGTCTAATTTATGCGGCTGACACACATTCACTTCAACTGTTAAATCAAACATTCTAATCGCTCTCTTTTGCATGGGCAGTTTCTTCTTGTTGTTGTAGCTGTTGTTGTTGTTGTTATTATTATTGTTGTTTGCTTTTTTTTTTATTTAGAGTAAAGCAATTGATTTTTATGTTGTTGTTTTTTTTTGTCTTCAAATTCAGTTCTAGCCAGGTAAATGACAGAAGACCCGTGTGGTAGCCAGTTATCAAAATTACAACTGTTACAAATGACTCGTCTCTGTATCATGCAATTTTGTCCTCCATTGTTAATCTGTGAGGTAGCTCCAAATGCATTGGCTGCAGTCTGCATAATAACTTTTCTCAGAAAATGAACGTCTCTGTTTCATGCCACTTTGTGTTCTATTGTTAAGGTAGCTCCAAATTTTAATGCATTGGCTGCACTCTGCTCAATAACTTTTCTTAGAATGTCACAACCGAGTACGGTGAGCCCGCTCCCTGTTGTATAGCATTGCTATGTTCTTGAATCCACTAACAGACATTAAGTACATTTTGATCCACTGCCGACCATTTCGAAAGCGTCGCATTTAAAGCCTTTGACGACAATCAAAAGAATATAAGGGCCGAGCTCTGCAGCAAGGGCTTGTATTATAGAAATCAGACACGACCATAAGCCACGGTCGACAATTAATGCCCTATAATTTTCCCCCGCTGCGTCTTCCAATGCAAAAACTCGTTTAGAAAAAAACGTAATCTCTTTGCCTTTTATCCCCGTCGCCGGAGGGAAAGATTAGTAACTGCCAACTCCTTGATTTCCCCCATTAGCCAACCAAACACTCACCGCGATACGGCTTGACATAAAAGATTTGTTTATCATAGCCGGTGTTGTTACTGGGGTGTTGGTTTTTTTTATACCATCATTATTCCCGCTTTCAATTCTCTTCATAACAAGAAAGGTGGAGAAATAATATCAAAGTTTATGGCGGAGATATGAGAAGATCAATGGACCTGTGAAAAGTTATAGAAATAATAAAGATAAAATAAAATAAATGTCAACAGTTTCACATTCAGTTTGAACTGTGCATTATGTACATTTTCATGCGTTTACCAGTGAAGATACATATCGCCCATGTTTGTCCCTTCATTCATGAAACAGAATGTGTTTGAGCCAAACGCTGTGTAACTGCCGTTCGCACTATTTTTGGGCGTAAGGATTGACTTCTACGAAATTGTAAAATGCAAAATATTAAGTAACCTATGTCTACAGTATAGTTCAACAGGTTGTTGATGAAGTGTTTCAACATACAATCATGATACCTGAACGTGCAGCATAAAATCCTAGCTGGGTGTAACGAAATCAGCAGTAAATACACATATTATGAATTAAGGAGTTGGATTTAAAAGGGATCTAAGTGCCATTAGTTAGATTTAGAAGAGATCTGAGTGCCATTTGATTACTTTTGAGAAAAAGGGAAAAAAAAAGCAAAAAGTATCATTTCAGCATAAACCAATCGAATCTAATAAACGTTTGCAATACTGACATCAACTCTTCAAGTAAATCATCAAAATATTGAATTTTATGTTAGTCGACGTTTCTGCATATCATGCAACTTTGTTCTCATGGTTAATCTGTTTTGTAACTCCATATAACGTATTGGCTACTGTGTTCTCATCTCATCCTGAGATTTGGGAAGAAAAATCTTTAAAATCCTTTCTCTATTGCTTTAAGAAACCAGCATGTAAATTTGACGTCCTCTATTAAAAAGAAAAAGATACCAATTTTTTTTCGAAGGGGAACAAAAAAAAAAAAAATTTATTTAAAAAAAAGTAAATTTTTAGACATCAGGGGTTCCCAGTCCAGAATAAATTCATCACTGGGTGGGGTGGGGATGGGATGGGGGTTAGTTTGGCCTACCCAGGGGTTAAATTTGCTGATTCTGGATTTGCACATCCCCTTTTTCAGTTGCTTTATTAGGAGAAGTGTAAACTGAAATCACTTAACAAAACAGCCAGGGGATAAATTTACTTTCGAGACGTTGGCAAAAGTAAACAAAACGAAAAAGGTTGAGAACCCTTGTTAAACAATCATGCATGTTGATTGGCATGGAAAGATCTCTTCTCGTAAAGTCACATATTATTATCACTAGTTAGCCTCTTGGGTTGAAGAATACAGAGGTGTGGTATTTTATTTATTGTTGATTTTCTGCCAGCAGTGTGTAAAGACAGACGTAGAATGCAATAGCCGGTCACACGTTTCGATTCTGCCCGACGAAATTGCCGTATCTTATTCTACGGTTCAAAAAACGGTGAATAACAATATTATAGACTGGATTTTGTCCCAAAACCCAGTTGTCCACATAAACTTATCATCAAAAATTGAAACAGTACACCAAGTTTCATACATTTTTTTTTTTTTTTTGGTGGCTTAGTCACGACGTTTTTGGTGCTTACCTTGTGATATTCGCCCTCTAACTTCATTAAAGTAAGATACAGTGGATGATGTTTGCTGCTGTTCCGCTGCTGTTGAAGTACCGATGGAAATTGCCCCCTCTAAAGTTACAACAAAGCTAAACAAATCAACAGACCACAGAACAAAAGCTACCCATATAACAAATAACATTTCGTAGTCAGAGGAATGATTGACACCTGGGCGAAGCAAGAAGATAGAACGAAAGGAAAAAAAAAGCAAAGGACATCAAAAAGAAGCACAGAGAGAGAGAGAGAGACAGACAGACAGACAGACAGACAGACAGACAGACAGATAGATTTTACACAACGAATGATGTTAAGGGCGAATAGTCTAATTACAAAGCCAAACAGAAAATACCCAATCGTGTTCATTGTGTAGCAATGGCTTATAATGTAAAAATAATACCATGCGTCCCTAGCAACAGCCACTTAAACAAAACAACAACAGGTCACTAAATGAGGGATAATTTACTGCCCAGCTACCCGGACATTAAATTAGGGTGTGACAGTCCACTCGCAAATTGATTCAGCATAAGGTAAAATATGATACGAAATATGAAATGTATACCTTAACTCTTAAGCTGATTTATGACAGAGGTATAAGTTTAGTATCCCCTAGCATATGCCGTGCTGGTAATAGAATTTAATTTCGGGAAGGCTGATCTTTCTACTATGCCTATGAAGTTATGGGAGTTAAGTAAGATTAACACCGATCTTTTATATTCATAATTAATTGTTGGGATATTGACATTTTATATGGCAGGTTTTTGGCCCGATTGCTGCCTAGGTCGTTTGTTAGTGAATGAAAGCAGCGTGTGTGATAGAGAGAATGCATTGAGGGCATTGAGAGAGACAGGGAGGGTAAATGGGGTGAGAAAAAGAGGGAGAAAGAGAGAGAAAGAGTGAACCAATGAGAGAGGAGATAGACACAAAGAGGAGAGAGGGAGAGAAAGAGAAAGAGAGGGAAAAGAGAAAGAGAAAGGGAGAGATTAAGAGAAAGGTATAGAGAGAAGAGGCGGGGAGCGAGAGAGAGGGGGAGAGAGAGGGGGGAAAGAGAGAGAGAGGAGAGAGAGAGAGAAAGAGAAAGGGAGAGAGAGGAGAGGGAGAGAGTTAAGAGAAATGGGGAGAGAGAAGAGAGAGGGGGGACCGAGAGAGAGAGAGAGAGAAGGGGGGGAGAGAGAGAGAGAGGAGAGAGAGAGAGAGAGAGTGGTGAAAGCTTTTATTACTTTGGATGACGGTTGTATAAACTATGTTGTATGATGATGGAGGCTTCAGCCACCTGTATAGTACCGACCACGTGTCGAGTGCCCGAAGGAACGGCCACCTGCTCAAAAAGTTCTTGCTTGTTTGTTGTTGTTTTTGTTTTTTCCCCAGGGTTTTTCATCTTGAAATTGTTTCGTTATCTTTATAGTTCTTACCAGGATCTTCACAAAAGTTTTGGCCCGGGCGTGCATCCCATACCTATCCCAGGTCCTACTTCTCCATTCACCCATCCCCAAACCCCATAGAAACTGCATTAAGTCCCGGCGCTCACTATATAGGTAGAATGCGCATATCCACCATCTTGTCTGTCCGGACCCACTTAAGGCGTCGCGAACCAATCTTCGGCGAGTTCACTACTGAAAACAATGACACGTGTGTATACGCACATGGGAGACGTTCGGTCAATTCTTTCACTTCCTTTCTCTTGTTTACACGGATGGTAGGGAATCGGACCAGTTTGAATACATCCTTTCCACCCCTGTCACAACAGTCAACTGCAATGCAACCAGCAGGCATTTTAACTGCTTAGACACATCTCGAAGTTACACTCATCAGCTGATCCACCGGCCATCTTGTTTGGCGGAAGTACAAAACAAAAACTCTGTGACGTCATGCGCATTCTACCTATAGGTAGCCGATTCTGATCTCCGAACTAGTTGTTTATGTTGGTGACGTTATGACACTGTAACAGGGCGACAGACAGGCAAGGTATAGCTAGCGTGGGAAGATAGCTAACGGCGGGGAGACAGAGTTATTGTAGGCCAGAGGGGGAAAGTAGCCGATGCAACTGAAGCGCTTTGACACCCGAAAAGAGTAGTGTTTACTTGACCGCCGTACTTGTCGATCAGATCACCTGGGAATTGCTTGGGGGGGTAGAGCTGTTTCAATAGTATTTGACGTGGAGCCGACGGGGGTGGCTATTAGGATAACTAACGCACACTCGGTGGGCGTCTTGGGACGCTACCTGACTGGGTATAAATCCCCGAACGCTCCTTCCAACTTCAGACCGCTGAGAGCACTCACCAGCTTCGTGCCGAAGAGGAGACCACAACTGCAACTGTAACTTTGTACTAGTCTTGTGAGTGGGGAAGGTCAGGGAACCCGCAAACATCCTTTGTCAGAGCGTGGTATCTTTGGTATCTTGTCGGCATTTGGGCTGTTGCTGAGTGGTAAGTTAATTGTACGATGTATGTGTATTTTACTTAATGTTCATGATTGTAGAACCTAAATCTAGTGGGTTTACTTTGGTATAACTACTGCCTCTGAGAGAGTCACGGAAACGCCGTTATATATATGTTACGAAACCTTATAGGATGGGGTCCGTTAGAGAGAGCGTTATTCTTCGTGGGGAACGTGTAAATATCATTAAAACTGTATTGATCGTTTATTCTATTGCCTATATGGGAGCCTATGGAGTATGGGAGCTGCAGCCTGACTTATAACAGTGTCAGCGGTTAAAAGTGTTAATGATGAATATCCGTCATGGAGTAAGTATGGAAGTCATGCCTTCCAGCAGTAGATTAGGAAGTTACGATTGTTTTTCTACAGAGGAGGAAGAACAACACCTTCTTGGCTTCTCAACTTCTTGTACTTTGATTAACGACATCGTGGCTTCTTGGCTTCCCGACCTATTGGTACCTGCCGATACCTGTTGATCTAACTGCGCAGTCAAGCCAGGGTAGGGAGGAAGAACCAGTGCCCAGATAGCGCCATACACCCCTAAAGGAGAGGTTTCCTTATGCTGAATGTTCCCATGTGTTTTATAAAATGTGCTAGAGATTGAATATTACGAAGCCATTCAATTAGCATGTACTGATTTGCATCAACTTCATTCCATCGAAATTCACATGAAATTGTATGACCTATGTTCCTATTATTATTGAATGAATTAATAATTATTGTATATATGTAAGCAATACAGATATCGTTTGTTATAACTTATAGAAGAGAGATAGTCGATTATTTAGTGTGTTGTGCCGTGCCCATCACGGCTGGTGTCAGAAGAAAGTTAGTGAGAGAAAGTGGAAACATCACAATGGTGTCAGAAGTGGGATCCTGCTAGTAAATAACATTTAATTTTGATCTGGGTCGTGTCAAGGGGCTATTGTGTGATTGTGTGGACAGGTCATCTGCCCTGAGGCGAGTGAGAGAGATTGACATTTAGTGCCTGCGACATGCTCTGATTTTACCTGTGCATTGACTGTTCAATTTTATCTTTTGTCACAGAGAAAATTGTTGTTTGCTATTGCAGGAATATTGTTGTTAACTTCACAGTTACGATCCACGCTTTATTGTTAGCTTTGTTTACAGGTCAATTGCTGATGGACTATCTGGGCGCACTGAAGCTTGCCAGACAAGAAGGCATTAGTGATGAGGAATTCAAAATTAGGTGGGACGAAGAGAAAGCCCAAAACCGAGAACAAAGGGCTATCGAACGAGAAGAAAAGGAGCGCGAACGAGAAGAAAAGGAGCGCGAACGAGAAGAAAAGGAGAAGGAAAGACAATTTGAAAGGGAGAGAATGGAATGCGAACGGGAACTAGCCAAAAACGGGTGTCACAATGGTAAAGGGAATGGAAAATCTGCTGCCCCGAAGGTACCTAAAATTGCCATTTTTGATGACTCGCGCGAGGATCTCGACTCGTATTTGAAAAGATTTGAAAGGCTCGCGCAGGCAAATGATTGGGAAGAAGACACCTGGGCAGACATGTTAGGGGCATTGTTAACTGGCAGGGCGTTAGATGTTTATTCCGGTCTCAGCGATGAAGACAGTAGGGATTACGAGAAGGTAAAGAAGGTGTTGTTCAAGAAGTATCACCTCACGGCAGAGGGTTATAGGCGTAAGTTTAGGGAGAGTCGTCTAGATAAGGACGAAACTTATACGCAGCTGTCCGTGAGATTGCAGAGATATTTTGAGAGGTGGGTAGACCTCTCAGAGGCAGAGAGAACTATGGAAGGGATTACGGATCTGTTAGTCAGGGAGCAGATGTTGAAGATTGTCGACTGTAATCTTTCCATATATTTGAAAGAGAGGGACCCCAAGTCCGTGCATGAGTTAGTTGAGATGGCGGACTTGTATAGTGAGGCTCATCAGTCGAAGCGAGGGCTGGAGCAACAGCAGAAGTCAGGTAAGAGGGTTGAGGAGAGCAGAAGTAAGGGTTTAGGAGTGAGTAAACCGGTATGCTTCAACTGTGGCTCTCCCAATCACCTGAGTAGGCAGTGTGACCAGGGCAGGACGAAGAAGGGTGCTGCTGCCACTGTCGAGGACAACCGAGGTAAGTCCCAGCGTGAGAGTGGGCGTGGTTGTTTTGTGTGTGGGTCACTTCTCCATATTGCGAGATTCTGTAGGAAGAGACAGAAAGAGACGACCGCAGTCGTACTAACCAGCGATGAGGAAGCCGATGACAGTCAGTGGGAGTCATCGGGCAGGGCGAATACTCAACCAGGGGCTGAGCAGAGTGTTGGGCCACAGACCTTCATTTCTTGGGAGACGGAAGGTAAGAGTATTGAGTTAGAAGGTTCGACAGAACATGAGCCCGAAGACGATGTTCCGGAGAATGATTTATCCGCTCCATTTTTGGAGAAGGGGAGGATAGGGGATAAAGAGATTACTATCCTTCGTGACACGGGATGCACGTGTGCGATTATAAAAAGGGACAAACTGCCTCCTAACAGCTTAACTGGGAAGAACAGGAGTTATGTCCTGATGGACGGGACGAGAAGGTCTGCTCCTGTCGCGGAAATGTGGGTAGAAACCCCATTTTATACTGGGCTTCTCAAAGCGCTAGTAGTGGAAGACCCAGTGGCCGATTTGATTATAGGAAACATAAAGGGGGCGTCTCTTGAGAAGATAAGTGTGGTACTCACGCGATCTCGCAAGGTGGAGATTGACAAGGAAGAGCATGAGTGTGAGAATGCGAGTGCGAAAGTGAGTCAGACCACAGATAATGAGGAGGCCAAGGGCAACTCAACGGAGGAGGTAAGGGTAGGGGCCAAGATAGGGGAACTCACACCAGGTGAGATAGCCCGGGCCCAGAGAGAGGACGAAACTTTGAGAGTTTTAAGGGAGAGAGCCACGTTGGAGCAATCGGCTGAGGTAGGTACTCACATAAAGGAGAGTAAGGGAATTTACTATCGGGTAAAGAAGGCCGGGGCTGGACGTGCTGATGTGGAGCAGTTGTTGGTACCTAAGCAGTACCGAAGTGAGCTGATGAAGATAGCTCACGAAGGAGTGTTCGGGGGACACTTAGGAATTTCGCGCACACAGGACAGAATAATGCAGTCGTTCTTTTGGCCTGGGATAGGTGCGGACGTAGGTCGTTTCTGTCGATCGTGTGACGCGTGTCAAAGGACATCCAATAAAGGTAGGGTGACAAAGGTACCCCTAGTGCCGACGCCCCTGATCGACACGCCCTTTTCGCGCGTCGCCATAGATTTGGTTGGTCCACTTCCGCGTACGGAACATGGGAGATCGCGTTATATTTTGACGCTAGTAGATTATGCCACGCGTTTCCCGGATGCCGTAGCCTTAAGGGGGATATCAGCTGAGCAGGTCAGTGAAGCGTTAATGGAAATATTTTCTCGGTTAGGCATACCAAAGGAAATAGTTTCAGATAGGGGATCACAGTTTACCGGTGAGCTGATGAGAGAGGTCAGTGCACTTCTCAAAACGAAACAGATATTCTGCTCGCCCTACCACGCGATGGCCAATGGTCTGTGTGAAAGATTTAACGGAGTGCTGAAGAATATGCTTCGCCGAGTAGCTCATGACAGACCCAAGGACTGGGACAGAATGTTGTGTCCACTGCTGTTCGCGTATCGCGAAACCCCACAGGCCAGTACAGGTTTTTCGCCGTTTGAACTAGTGTTCGGTCACCCTGTGAGAGGACCACTTGCAATACTGAAGAATCTGTGGACTGGGGAAGCGGAGTCAGAAACGAGGTCATCGTACGAATACGTGGTAGATATTAGGGAACGATTGGAGGATGCCATGAAAGTCGTAGCCGAGAACAGCAGCGTCGAAAAACACAGGCAGAAGAAATACTACGATAGGGGGGCCAAACAGAGGAAATTCCAAGTGGGCGATTCCGTCCTCATACTTCTCCCAAGTGACGGATCGAAACTACAGATGACTTGGAAAGGGCCTTACAAAGTAGAAGAGCAGAGAGGGTCAGTGAATTACATGGTGAACGTCAAGGGGAAGAGACGACTGTATCACGCGAATATGCTGAAGAAGTATATTGAGAGGGAAGACGAACAGGAAAACACAGAGGCAATAGCTGCAGCTATAACTGACGAGACCGATGAAGGAGAGGAAGCGACTTCGATGCCTCTGGAGACAGTCATGCCTAAGCTAGAACAGACCGAAACCTACAGGGATGTACAGTTAGGGGACACGCTAGATCAGGATCAGAGAGAACAGATGCAAGAGCTCATGGAAGAATACAAAGATATATTTACCGATGTACCGGGGCTCACTGACCTGATCAAGCACAAAATCCCATTGCTAGATCAAAAACCTGTGAAGGTAAGACCCTACCAACTACCGTACTCAACTAGAGAAGCTGTCAATGCTGAGGTAGGCAAGATGCTTGCGGCCAGAATCATCGAACCGTCCGAGTCCCCGTACAATAGTCCAATTGTATTAGTTAAGAAGCCCGATGGTCAACATCGTTTCTGCAACGACTACAGGCGGCTAAATGTTGTGACTGCCGATGACGCCGAACCGATGCCTGAGGTAGAAGCCATTATTTCCAATCTAGCGGAGGCAAAATATTTCACCAAGCTGGACTTGACAAAGGGCTTTTATCAAGTTCCGATGGCCGAGGAAGATAAACACCTGACGGCGTTCGCCACACCGTTTGGGCTATACCAGTACAGGGTCATGCCGTTCGGGTTGAAGGGATCCCCCGCCACATTTAACAGGCTCATGAGGAAAGTATTAAAAGATGCTGGCGAAGGGGTAGATGCATTTGTAGACGACTGTCTTATACACAGTGCAAATTGGCCTGACCACTTGGAACGTTGTCGGAATGTCTTCGAGCGACTGAGACGGGCAAATTTAAAAGCTAGACCTACCAAGACGCTAATAGGGATGACAGAAGTCGAGTACTTAGGCCATAAGCTGGGACAGGGGACTGTAAGACCGCAGGAGAGTAAGGTGCGAGCCATTGTCGACTGTGACCGACCGACGACCAAGACACAAGTGAGGAGTTTCCTGGGGCTAACGGGGTACTATCGGAAGTTTGTACCAAATTACAGTGCAATCTCGGCGCCGTTGTCAGACCTCACAAAGAAGTCCCAGGGCACAAAGTTCGCGTGGGGACACGCGCAGGAGAACGCGCTCAATGCCCTAAAAATTTGTTTGAGTTCCGAGCCGATACTACGGATGCCAGACTGGAACAAGGAACTGATTCTCCAGACAGACGCATCTAACCTTGGAGTGAGTGGCTGCCTACTTCAAGAAGACGAGGGTACGAAGTATCCAGTTGTATATGTTAGCAGAAAGTTGAAACCTGCGGAGAAGAACTACTCAACAATTGAAAAGGAATGCCTGGCCATAGTTTTCGCCGTTAGTAAGTTGCAGGCGTATCTGTATGGGAGAAACTTCGTGTTAGAGACGGACCACCGACCTCTAACTTGGATGCGAACTAAAGACCAGAAGAACGCGAGGGTAACTAGATGGAACCTGGCGCTGCAACCATATAACTTTCGAGTCAGCAACATCAGGGGGCGAGACGCTCTATGGGCCGACACTCTATCTAGATTACCAGTAGATTAATAATTTTATTAGCCGATTTTGCCAGGGAAAATCGACTTAAGTGGGGGCGATTGTAACAGGGCGACAGACAGGCAAGGTATAGCTAGCGTGGGAAGATAGCTAACGGCGGGGAGACAGAGTTATTGTAGGCCAGAGGGGGAAAGTAGCCGATGCAACTGAAGCGCTTTGACACCCGAAAAGAGTAGTGTTTACTTGACCGCCGTACTTGTCGATCAGATCACCTGGGAATTGCTTGGGGGGGTAGAGCTGTTTCAATAGTATTTGACGTGGAGCCGACGGGGGTGGCTATTAGGATAACTAACGCACACTCGGTGGGCGTCTTGGGACGCTACCTGACTGGGTATAAATCCCCGAACGCTCCTTCCAACTTCAGACCGCTGAGAGCACTCACCAGCTTCGTGCCGAAGAGGAGACCACAACTGCAACTGTAACTTTGTACTAGTCTTGTGAGTGGGGAAGGTCAGGGAACCCGCAAACATCCTTTGTCAGAGCGTGGTATCTTTGGTATCTTGTCGGCATTTGGGCTGTTGCTGAGTGGTAAGTTAATTGTACGATGTATGTGTATTTTACTTAATGTTCATGATTGTAGAACCTAAATCTAGTGGGTTTACTTTGGTATAACTACTGCCTCTGAGAGAGTCACGGAAACGCCGTTATATATATGTTACGAAACCTTATAGGATGGGGTCCGTTAGAGAGAGCGTTATTCTTCGTGGGGAACGTGTAAATATCATTAAAACTGTATTGATCGTTTATTCTATTGCCTATATGGGAGCCTATGGAGTATGGGAGCTGCAGCCTGACTTATAACAGTGTCAGCGGTTAAAAGTGTTAATGATGAATATCCGTCATGGAGTAAGTATGGAAGTCATGCCTTCCAGCAGTAGATTAGGAAGTTACGATTGTTTTTCTACAGAGGAGGAAGAACAACACCTTCTTGGCTTCTCAACTTCTTGTACTTTGATTAACGACATCGTGGCTTCTTGGCTTCCCGACCTATTGGTACCTGCCGATACCTGTTGATCTAACTGCGCAGTCAAGCCAGGGTAGGGAGGAAGAACCAGTGCCCAGATAGCGCCATACACCCCTAAAGGAGAGGTTTCCTTATGCTGAATGTTCCCATGTGTTTTATAAAATGTGCTAGAGATTGAATATTACGAAGCCATTCAATTAGCATGTACTGATTTGCATCAACTTCATTCCATCGAAATTCACATGAAATTGTATGACCTATGTTCCTATTATTATTGAATGAATTAATAATTATTGTATATATGTAAGCAATACAGATATCGTTTGTTATAACTTATAGAAGAGAGATAGTCGATTATTTAGTGTGTTGTGCCGTGCCCATCACGGCTGGTGTCAGAAGAAAGTTAGTGAGAGAAAGTGGAAACATCACAGACACTGAGCTTCAATGAGACCTCGCGGACCAACCAACTGGATGGATCTCACTGAAACTCAGTTTTATGCAGTGGCGGACCTACATTTTGGAGGCCCTGAAGCTTGAACTGTTATGGGGGCCCCTTCGCAACCAGTAGCAACAAATTAGGGCAACATCCAAAATTCATTCGTTAAAAAAAGTTTATGCAGGACCCCTCCGGGACAAGAGGCCCTGAAGCTTTAAGCTTCATTAGTTTCATAGTAGATCCGCCACTGATGGCGTGACGTCACCATCCAACTAGTTGGCCAATCAGAATCGACCAGTGGCGGCCGGAGCTTGAATCTCGGGCTTTCCAGTCCTAAGTGAGACCTTCGATTGAGTATTTTGTTTCCCGGTATTCCATACACCCAGACAGATGTTAGAAATTTCTGGAGTTTTATCATCACAATGACTATGATTATTACAAGAATCTGTAATAGAACTTGGTGACAAAAAGGTATAAAAACACCAGAAACTATGATGACACTGGCAATGACCAGTGTGAAAATATTTAATTACTGACATTGATCTGAATAAAGATATGCATATTTCGAACATAAAATGGATACGAATTTTAATGAAGGTAACTGACTGCTGACTGGAAACGAAATAAGGGTACCGGAAAACTGAGCCGGATTTTTAATCCTATTGTTCAAAACTTCAAAGGTAGCTCGTAAAAGCTGTTGGAAGACTGAGCCGGTTTTTGGCATATCGATACTTAATTTTTCTAACCACTAGTCAACCTCTTCCGTTCGCCATTTATTGAGACTGTTTCTTTGCTTTTTTTTCTGGTGAATTTTGTAAGAATTAAATGCATGTAATTATAACAGCTGATTGAAACGGTCTTGATACGTGTTGCCCCCTGCTCACCACGGAGAGGTGAGAGTCGGATTTTGAGCAGGATAATGTTTATATTGAGAGCTGTTAAAACCATGATAAAAATTGTTTAAAAAATATTAAAAGGGGCCTCACAACTTGACGGGTAGCATCTTGAGAGCCATTTTGTGCACAAACTCTGCCTGGGACAGCCTTTGCTCATTGTAGTCAGTAATGAGGGTCTCCCTAATTCTCTCACGCTCACGCAAGCGTCTCACAGGAAGATTGTGGTACTGATAGGATGATCTGACCTTTATGTCAGTTCGTAGCTGTATATCTGCGAGTTTTTCGATCAACAGAAATATGTTTGGATGCGGCGATGTAAAGTGGCTTGCAAAATGTTTATGGAAACTTTCGCATGCATTGGCCCTTCTGACGGAACTTTCAAGACAAGTCCGCAAGCTGGGAGGATATCTGGCAGTTGAAGAAATGTAGATGTCAAATACATAGTCTGAAAACATTGTGAGTTTGTCGTCATCCTGGTCTGGGCACTGGGCCATGATGACAAAGTACTTCACTAGGCTCAAGAGCCGGTAAGCCAAAAAAGGATTTTAGCCACATTGCCGTTTCACTGGTAGACTTGTACTCAGAAGATAGTCCAATTGTTGAAATTTTCGGTGCCATGCTTGACCGACATGAAACTGACAGACTTTAATTGTTGTCTCTGGGAAGGTGCGTCGACAGGCAGAAAGCATGGCTAGCCTATTGAGTTGTGTTAGGCGCGCGGGCACAGTCAGTTGTGTGCCTGTTGTGTAATAGCATACTGAGACTATCCAAAGATCTATCATGTTTATACCGTCCAGTGCTTTAGGGTTGGTACATCAGGCTCACCGATCTAAAGTTCGAAAACAACATAGTCGATATCTACAACAAAAAACCGGCTCAGTTTTCCAACAGGGGTCGGCGGCTTATTGCGCAATGCGTTGCATAACAGGTGAAAAACCGGCTCAGTCTTCCGTACCCCCGAAATAGGGGTGAAAACATCATTACTTGTTTTATAGCTGCATTTCAGTGGACCATCAGCGTGTTCTAACAACAGAAATAAAAATAAACACCACTTTTTGCGTATGTACACCATTAAATTTGATACCTTGGCAGTTTAAATATTTTGCCTTGGCAAATTTTATTGCGAGACTGACGGCTGGGGTAACAGGAGTTGCCTAGCAAATTCGTTGCTTTACTTCAAATTTTTGCTGTTTTTTTTTGTGGGGGGGGGGGGGGGAGGGGGGGGGTAGAGAGAGATGGCTGCACTTGTTTATCTGTTATCTGGCAAACTTTGTTCTTATCTCTGGTGGCATATTAAATATTTAATATAGTTTTTTTTTTTTAATGCAAGAAAATAATTAGATCCAGATCTATGTCACAATAAATTCCCCTATCATTATGCAATTTCATGTCCCTATCAATAATGTGCTTGATGCTTCATATTTGTATGGCAGAAAAGGGCGTGCCCTATTCTTCAGAGGAGTTGGAGGAATACATTAGAGCTTAAAAATTAAGCTTACACCAGTCGAATGCTAGTGTCTAAAGCTTTGCTCCCCTGTTGCAGATTCCGTGCGTATCCAGCACTACACGTATCTTTCTTGGTAGGGGAATTGTACCAAATCGAACCCTCAGCACAGTGCATTCTTGGTGCAAATTCCGTGACTGCACCATATCGAACATTAAAAATTTGTCAAAATTTTCTTCTTGCAGATTCCCTGCGTGTTTGTGCACTCTGCGCTCCATTCGTGTGGGGAAAATCGTACCACTGAATGCTTGCCAAAAGAAAAAAAAAATCAGCAAAAAACACTCACACAAAAAAAAAAAGCAACTAAAAAATTAAAAATCAAATAGCTCTAGGTCGATGTGTGTACTATTACGACAGACAGACAGACAGACAGAACATTTTAGTAGAACTAGTCACACGTGCTCACTTTCCATAATCTGATATCTGAGGTCAGTGTTTCTATGATTATTAGCGCAGTAATATGATAGCAGATTGTGTGGCAATACCGTGATTAAAAACACACTGTAATAATAATAGTCTTGTTTTACACAAACCCTCTAAGCTCTGGGATCAAGGACATCAGCTCTCTCGCTTTCGAAAACTGCGAAACGAACGGAAATTTAAACCACAAGACAGGGAGGGGAAATGGGGTGAGAAAAAGAGGGAGAAAGAGAGAGAAAGAGTGAACAAATGAGAGAGAGAGAGGAGATAGACATAGAGAGGAGAGAGGGAGAGAAAGAGAAAGAGAGGGAAAAGAGGAGAGAGAAAGAGAAAGGGAGAGATTAAGAGAAAGGTATAGAGAGAAGAGGCGGGGAGAGAGAGAGAGCGAATGCTGTAATGTGCACGTTTTAACGCACAGCTCAGAGACTCTCTTCCTACGGAATTGTTTCAATTCTACGTCAGTCTCTGAACTATGAGTTAAAACGCTCACATTTTCACATAATTATTATGGCCTAACATTTCCGTGAAATTGTTTTCATCCTATGTCAAACACACTTGAAACAACAATGCTTCTCGTAACAAAAATTTGCATTATATTTTTACTTTTGTGGCCGATGAAACATATTTATTGTTATTCTGATGTGTTTTTAACACATTACATAATTACCATCAAGCTTTTTGCGACCTATGAACATTATTATGCTAGGATAATTATTACAAAAGAGATAAACATTGTATTTCACATTTAATACCATCCATTTTCATGAGAATGTAAAGCTTGATTTTGATCACTAAAAGAAGCTGCGAGTATTCATGGAAACAGTTTCCCTTGTGACAATGAAATAAACTTTGTCCCTTGCCTCTAACATCTATCTTTAATGTTTCCTTCCCTAAGAAGTGCTTTACTTTATTTCTTTACCTAAATGCTATTTTACTATTTGCTTTCTTCTCTCTCTCTTTCCCTATCTCTCTCTCTTTCTGTTTCTCTCTCTCTTTCCGTGACATGTGTGTGTGCGTGTGAAAAGAGCTATTTACATCCTTGATATTTCCCTGAAGGAATTTACACCGCATGCAAAAAATATTTGAAATTGGTTTGTGACACCTTTGACAATGACTAATTACCGAGGTCATTAACAAAGTCGGCGTATTCATGCTATAAAATTATCGACTTTACTGAGATGTTCAGGTGAAGATGTGGTGGGCGTGGGAACGGTGTCTGTGAGCTACTTGCACTGAGTCAAGCAACTCTGACCCCCTGGGCTGTCTAGCCCTTATTTTGACTGGTGTAAATTAATGTCTAGACAAACCAATTAAAAAAAAAAAGGTGTAAAACTCGACCCGCGCTCAGTTTTCTTGGGGAGAGTGCAGTGGCGTATCTAAGGTAAGGCAAGTATGGCACGTGTCCTGAGGGCCACTTGAAATGTGTGTGTGTGGGGGGGGGGGGGGGAGAGCGGGTGTCTACTAAGCATTTTCTCGTCCTCGGTTAGTGAAAGAATTTTTTTTTTTGTTCTTCCAAATGTTAAGAAGGTGCAGTTTTGATTTCCATGTGATACCACAATTGGTTAATTAAAAGATTAACTTGCATGATAATTATTCTGGTAGATTCTAAATCTTATTTAAAAAAAAAAAAAATAGTGGCGAGAGTAATTCATTGTGATGCAATTTTGACTGTAATTTTGCTCGACACGACAGCCTGAGTTAGTAACGGGCTCAAAATTATAAAATGAATTTTCTCAAGTGTCAGCGTATCTAACCTGATGGCTTTTGTATCGGCTTATTGTGTTTATTCAAGTTTCAGGCGTTTGTTTGAAAAAAAGTTACGAAAATGTAAAATATAATGATCTCTTTTTGTTCTCCATTTGAAAAGCTCACGGCACGGAGAGACTGTATCTAGCTTAACAAGCGCTCAGTTGGTGTGTCGTGCCTTGGTGAGAAGAGTTCTGAAGCAAGCCAGTGGAATATCGTGGGAAATTGTCCAGATCGGAGAAAGGGAGAGAGAGAGAAGGTTGGGACACCTGTTTATCTAGGGTAACGCCGGGTACCTCATAATCTCTAAAAGATGGGCGTGCAATTACACTGTTTGCCACAAGCGCCATTTTCCGTAGAAACGCCTCTGTAAAATCCAGTTGTTGTTTTTTTATTGATAAAAACTAATGACGCAATGAAAAACGCATTTGGGCGGGAAGGGTGGGAGTGGTTACTGATGATGTCGCCGGAGAGAGAGAGCGGGGAAGTCTAGCCTAATATTATCCTGTCTGCTATATGTCTTCATGGAGACCGCATTCTGCAGGCGTTTGGTTTGCACATTTCCCTTCTGTGACGCATCTTCCTGGAATGTTAACCCTGTCATGTGTACCACAACATGTGTGCAGTCGGCAAATCCCGACTTTAGTTCTTGTTTGTTCCAACCCCACTTTTTGCACAACTGGAAAATCCGACCTTACACGTTTGTGGGGTTAGTATTATGATAAGAATTAGAATAAATCGGAACTTCGAAACTGCCTCATAAGTGCCACAACGCATTTAAATAAGTGTTTCTATACACTGAAAGATCTCCAGTTTTTTTCTGAAACTGGAGAGAGAACAAACCAGGACGAACGTCACCAAATACTGCATAATTACAATTACATAACGATAAGACTGAGAGTCAGAAATGTGTTTTCTGATAGATTTTGGAAATTCCAACACTAAGGGCCTGTTTACACTGGTAGGTTTTAGGAATAGGAAAAAGGAATGGGGGACTGTGTGGGAAGAACTCTCCTGGCTTTCCGTCTTTTGTTTTCCGATTTCACCCTTCGAAACATGAACAAAACAAACGATGCGCATCGTTTCTCGTTTAGAAAACGGACCCGTGTAAACAAACAGCGTTTCGAAGGGGGAAATCGGAGAACAAAAGACGGAAAGCCAGGAGAGTTCTTCCCATACAGTCCCCCATTCCTTTTTTCTATTCCTAAAACCTACCAGTGTAAACAGGCCTTAAGGATGCATTTGGGCAGACCTAGATCTAGGTCAGCAGCACCCAGGAAGACTAAACAAAACAAAATTCTTTTTTTTTTTTTGGTTGTTTTGTTTTTCTTCCTGAAATGTCGTAAACAGAAGACAATTGTTAAAATTACGGGAAGAGTTCCGTACATCGCAACCACCAAGTCCAGATGCTAACAGTTTTTCATCCCTAAATAGCCCTGTCCCTTTACCTTTTTACCGAATCTTAACTCCAAGTCTAAACCTATCCCTCGCCCTGTCCGTGTCCCTAACCCTAATTGTAAGAGTTCAAAGTGGCCGGGACACACGGAACTCTTCCCTAAGTTACCTCAAGTAATTTTGTTGTGAAGTTTTTAAAACCCTTATTAGCATGTAACTGGATTAGGTGCGGTATTAGTTACCATTCAATCGCTTTGGTTGTGAAAGTTAAAATATGAACAAAGAATAAGTAGTATAAACACAATATATTGCATTCCATCTTTGCCTTATCCAAGTTTTCTCATGGTTACTCATTAGCAACAAATTCTGATACATAATCATGTATTAAGAGGAAATATGCATGGTGTACAACATTGAATTCAATCCTGACTGTCTAGTTTGCATTCCATCCCATCTGAATGGCTCGAGTGAATAACAGGTTTATTAATGGTTACTAAATTCGACTCGTCACACTTCCGGTATTGTCATTGATTGCTATTTTCAGCTCAAGACAAAATGAGGAAAAAGTGTCATTAAATATGAGTTGTCTCGAAACTACGAGAGCACCAATTAAACTGAGGGATTTCCCTGTATTGGTAATTGTACTCCTCTTCCGGTTTCAGCCTGTCTGACGCTGTTTGAGTATCTTAACTATTATTAATTATCTGAAACTGAGATTGTCACGTTTATATCCGTGGAATGCATTAATCTGTGTGATGTGTATAGACAAGATCCTGGTTTATCCAGTGAAAGTTATTGATTTTATGCCTGCATATCCAATCCATTAATAAAATCAAGCTGAACGTTTGGCCCAATTGGTTAGGAAATGACTTTTTTGTTTGTTTGTTTTGTTGTTTCGCACTTTGGTGAAGTGTCCCAGTTTTTGTTAAAAGTTCCCACATGCCGTTCCAACGAAGGGAAATGTTCTCTTTGAAGCACGGAGAGTAACTGTTGGCGGGCGCTTTTGGTAGGGTCTTCGGCTGTCCTACCGTTCTGTTATAATGTCTTCCGTCTTGCTTTTCATCTACTACAGTGTGACCGTTATTATGTCCACGTGTTTTCTCCAAATTCAAAGTTCAAACTTCTTTTTGAAGCTTCGGCAACCAAAGTGTTAAAGTAGCACCTCCTATTGTCTTAATCCCCTAGCGAGTAATGAAGGATGTGATTATGGGAAATAAAAGAATCAACCCCAGCCACAGGTTTCGCGTTATTTCTAATTATCGTACATTTTAAACAAATCCTGTGTGCCTGATGGAGTCGAATCTAAAATATTAAGAACCTTGCTTAAAGGGTCTTTTAATAAATACCACCGCTTAAAAAGGGAAGTAAAAAGCATCTCCATTGTTTCCTAGAACCCAGGCATTACAAGAGGTACGTGACCTGATAGGATGGAAAGGGAGACGATTAGATGACCTCTTGTAATGCCTGGGTTCTAGGAAACAATGGAGATGCTTTTTACTTCCCGTTTAAGTTTCACAAGTTTCCAAATCCTGACAAGGAGAAAGAAAGGTAAACTGAATCTAGACGAGACCAGATCTAGTTAAGTGTGGTGTAGGGTTTCATGATATTTGCTCAAGAGCTGATGAAAGTAATATAAGCTCTATATCAAAGAGCTGTTAGGTGTTTGGTGAGTTGATTGATTAGTGTCGATCATATTCAATGTAATGTGAGGACACACCCATATATTCTAGAGATCGAGACCAAATCATGTATCCATACTCATCGATTTTCCCCTGTGGTCGATCAGTTTTTCCGTCAAGAAGTAGTATCTCTAGCAGACCTCTAATCTTGATTTCCATTCAGCTGAAATCGTAAAAATGACACAATGCACGATTAACAAAGGTACACGGTATGATGTTCGTATTGATAGCCAACTTCGCACAATGCAACGCAACGCAGAGTGGGCTGCGTCTATAGATACGAGGTATCATACGACAAAACAAAATGGCGGGTCGAGAACCAGTTTTGTGACGTCACTCAATGGGGATTGTGCGTCTGCCTAATTATAAGGGTGTGGGTCCGCCACTGGAGCCAAATCATGTCTTTTTCTCAATAAGGTCACTCACTTCAACCAACAAGAACTTTCGCACCTTGTCATACTGAACTATAACAAATCACACGTGCAAGCTGTCGCGTTTTCAGTCTAGTATCCAGGAATTCAAAATTAGGTGGGAAGAAGAGAAAGCCCAAAACCTAGAACAAAGGGCGATCGAACGAGAAGAAAAGGAGAAGGAAAGACAATTTGAAAGGGAGAGAATGGAATACGAAAGGGAACTAGCCAAAAACGGGTGTCACAATGGTAAAGGGAATGGAAAATCTGCTGCCCCGAAGGTACCCAAAATTGCCATTTTTGATGACTCGGGCGAGGATCTCGACTCGCATTTGAAAAGATTTGAAAGACTCGCGCAGGCAAACGATTGGGAAGAAGACACCTGGGCAGACATGTTAGGGGCATTGTTAACTGGCAGGGCGTTAGATGTTTATTCCGGTCTCAGCGATGAAGACAGTAGGGATTACGAGAAGGTAAAGAAGGTGTTGTTCAAGAAGTATCACCTCACAGCAGAGGGTTATAGGCGTAAGTTTAGGGAGAGTCGTCTAGATAAGGACGAAACTTATACGCAGCTGTCCGTGAGATTGCAGAGATATTTTGAGAGGTGGGTAGACCTCTCAGAGGCAGAGAGAACTATGGAAGGGATTACGGATCTGTTAGTCAGGGAGCAGATGTTGAAGATTGTCGACTGTAATCTTTCTATATATTTGAAAGAGAGAGACCCTAAGTCCGTGCATGAGTTAGTTGAGATGGCGGACTTGTATAGTGAGGCTCATCAGTCGAAGCGAGGGCTGGAGCAACAGCAGAAGTCAGGTAAGAGGGTTGAGGAGAGCAGAAGTAAGGGTTTAGGAGTGAGTAAACCGGTATGCTTCAACTGTGGCTCTCCCAATCACCTGAGTAGGCAGTGTGACAAGGGCAGGACGAAGAAGGGTGCTGCTGCCACTGCCGAGGACAACCGAAGTAAGTCCCAGCGTGAGAGTGGGCGTGGTTGTTTTGTGTGTGGGTCACTTCTCCATATTGCGAGATTCTGTAGGAAGAGACAGAAAGAGACGACCGCAGTCGTACTAACCAGCGATGAGGAAGCCGATGACAGTCAGTGTGAGTCATCGGGCAGGGCGAATACTCAACTAGGGGCTGAGCCAAGTGTTGGGCCACAGACCTTCATTTCTTGGGAGACGGAAGGTAAGAGTATTGAGTTAGAAGGTTCGACAGAACATGAGCCCGGAGACGATGTTCCGGAGAATAATTTATCCGCTCCATTTTTGGAGAAGGGGAGGATAGGAGATAAAGAGATTACTATCCTTCGTGACACGGGATGCACGTGTGCGATTATAAAAAGGGACAAACTGCCTCCTAACAGCTTAACTGGGAAGAACAGGAGTTATGTCCTGATGGACGGGACGAGAAGGTCTGCTCCTGTCGCGGAAATATGGGTAGAAACCCCATTTTATACTGGGCTTCTCAAAGCGCTAGTAGTGGAAGACCCAGTGGCCGATTTGATTATAGGAAACATAAAGGGGGCGTCTCTTGAGAAGATAAGTGTGGTACTCACGCGATCTCGCAAGGTGGAGATTGACAAGGAAGAGCATGAGTGTGAGAATGCGAGTGCGAAAGTGAGTCAGACCACAGATAATGAGCAGGCCAAGGGCAACTCAACGGAGAAGGTAAGGGTAGGGGCCAAGATAGGGGAACTCACACCAGGTGTGATAGCCCAGGCCCAGAGAGAGGACGAAACTTTGAGAGTTTTAAGGGAGAGAGCCACGTTGGAGCAATCGGCTGAGGTAGGTACTCACATAAAGGAGAGTAAGGGAATTTACTATCGGGTAAAAAAGGCCGGGGCTGGACGTGCTGATGTGGAGCAGTTGTTGGTACCTAAGCAGTACCGAAGTGAGCTGATGAAGATAGCTCACGAAGGAGTGTTCGGGGGACACTTGGGAATTTCGCGCACACAGGACAGAATAATGCAGTCGTTCTTTTGGCCAAGGATAGGTGGGGACTGTCATGATTCAGATGTTATTAAAACTCACGCAGAGAGTGAGTTGTTTTTTTACCAGGGCCATGAAAAATTGGCTGGTGGCCTTGAACGGTCCTCGCCAAATTATAGTTGGTGAGTAAATAAATGTAAAGTTAAACGGTTAGATTCACGCTTGTCGGTTTTAATGTTCGTGATTAATAAGTAATGGAGTAGGGGTGAAACAAGGTGGGGACAGTTGACATTGTTAAGTATGACTAGACAAGTTTTTGCACGTTAACTGGCTGGTAGAATAGTGCAGACGTATTACTACAATTAAAATGGTGGGAGGTTTCGACCTATGAGATAGCTGAACTAATTGGGCCAGCGGACTAGCACGCTGGGTAGTTAGATAGTATAAAACATCGTGTAACGTTCAGATTTGGGGAATACAGACGAGCAGAAGCATCGTGTCGTGAAGTATCTCCGGTTGACCAGTACCTGAACTGTGTGCTTTGAAGACAAGAAGTCCTTGCTAACGGACTGACTGAGCTCTAGAAAGAAAGGTCTGAGTGGGCTGACCTTTGAAAGCCCACGCTGCGCTATATTGATGTTCGCGCCTACCAGTAGGCGTGAGCAATGGTAATATATCTTTTTTATTCAAGTATAATAGAGATCGGAGATAGAGAGAGAACTACAGCCTCATAGGAAGACTAAGGAAACCCCAGCTGGCACTCGACCACGAGTGTACTGTATCATAGATCTATTGCCATAGTATGATTGGAATAATATAGCACATTGTTGATGAATTGAATAGTGATTGTGCATAAAATATAGTCTTTTGGCAACTGCTTAAATTACCTACAAGCCGAAGAGTGCTTCTGTAGGCTTTGAACGTACTGGGCTCTCCTAACATTTAAGCCCATATGATTTATGGAGAGTTTGCCTGGCGACTGGCCAGTGGCGACTCAACTGTCACTTTAAATTGATATCTAGTTTCGTATAATATACCTATTTGCTATTGATTGCAGTACCTCCATAGTTACATGAATATCATTGGTTAAGTTATTAATTAGAGTTTTTTTTTTGGTTTGGATATATACCCCTATTGTCTTTTGTTTTGTTATTAATATTTATGTAAACTATGGCCTGACCGGCCTGACATATATACGCTCTAGTTATTTAATCCTTTTCTTGTGTGGTTGTGTCCGAGTGTGAGTTAGCTGCCTCTCGTGCAGTCGTAACATCCCCAAGACCCTAACTCTGCTCGTGACAGGGACGTAGGTCGTTTCTGTCGATCGCGTGACGCGTGTCAAAGGACATCCAATAAAGGTAGGGTGACGAAGGTACCCCTTGTGCCGACACCCCTGATCGACACGCCCTTTTCGCGCGTCGCCATAGATTTGGTTGGTCCACTTCCGCGTACGGAACATGGGAGATCGCGTTATATTGTGACGCTAGTAGATTATGCCACGCGTTTCCCGGATGCCGTAGCCTTAAGGGGGATATCAGCTGAGCAGGTCAGTGAAGCGTTAATGGAAATATTTTCTCGGTTAGGCATACCAAAGGAAATAGTTTCAGATAGGGGATCACAGTTTACCGGTGAGCTGATGAGAGAGGTCAGTGCACTTCTCAAGACCAAACAGATATTCTGCTCGCCCTACCACGCGATGGCCAATGGTCTGTGTGAAAGATTTAACGGAGTGCTGAAGAATATGCTTCGCCGAGTAGCTCATGACAGACCCAAGGACTGGGACAGAATGTTGTGTCCACTGCTGTTCGCGTATCGCGAGACCCCACAGGCCAGTACAGGTTTTTCGCCGTTTGAACTAGTGTTCGGTCACCCTGTGAGAGGACCACTTGCAATACTGAAGAATCTGTGGACTGGGGAAGCGGAGTCAGAAACGAGGTCATCGTACGAATACGTGGTAGATATGAGGGAACGATTGGAGGATGCCATGAAAGTCGTAGCCGAGAACAGCAGCGTCGAAAAACACAGGCAGAAGAAATACTACGATAGGGGGGCCAAACAGAGGAAATTCCAAGTGGGCGATTCCGTCCTCATACTTCTCCCAAGTGGCGGATCGAAACTACAGATGACTTGGAAAGGGCCTTACAAAGTAGAAGAGCAGAGAGGGTCAGTGAACTACATAGTGGACGTCAAGGGGAAGGGGCGATTGTATCACGCGAATATGCTGAAGAAGTATATTGAGAGGGAAGACGAACAGGAAAACACAGAGACAATAGCTGCAGCTATAATTGACGAGACCGATGAAGGAGAGGAAGCGACTTCAATGCCTCTGGAGACAGTCATGCCTAGGCTAGAACAGACCGAAACCTACAGGGATGTACAGTTAGGGGACACGCTAGATCAGGACCAGAGAGAACAGATGCAAGAGCTCATGGAAGAATATAAAGATATATTTACGGATGTACCGGGGCTCACTAACCTGATCAAGCACAAAATCCCATTGCTAGATCAAAAACCTGTGAAGGTAAGACCCTACCAACTACCGTACTCAACTAGAGAAGCTGTCAATGCTGAGGTAGGCAAGATGCTTGCGGCCAGAATCATCGAACCGTCCGAGTCCCCGTACAGTAGTCCAATTGTATTAGTTGAGAAGCCCGATGGTCAACATCGTTTCTGCAACGACTACAGGCGGCTAAATGTTGTGACTGCCGATGACGCCGAACCGATGCCTGAGGTAGAAGCCATTATTTCCAATCTAGCGGAGGCAAAATATTTCACCAAGCTGGACTTGACAAAGGGCTTTTATCAAGTTCCGATGGCCGAGGAAGATAAACACCTGACGGCGTTCGCCACACCGTTTGGGCTATACCAGTACAGGGTCATGCCGTTCGGGTTGAAGGGATCCCCCGCCACATTTAACAGGCTCATGAGGAAAGTATTAAAAGATGCTGGCGAAGGGGTAGATGCATTTTTAGACGACTGTCTTATACACAGTGCAAATTGGCCTGATCACTTGGAACGTTGTCGGAATGTTTTCGAGCGACTGAGACGGGCAAATTTAAAAGCTAGACCTACCAAGACGCTAACAGGGATGACAGAAGTCGAGTACTTAGGCCATAAGCTGGGACAGGGGACTGTAAGACCGCAGGAGAGTAAGGTGCGAGCCATTGTCGACTGTGGCCGACCGACGACCAAGACACAAGTGAGGAGTTTCCTGGGGCTAACGGGGTACTATCGGAAGTTTGTACCAAATTATAGTGCAATCTCGGCGCCGTTGTCAGACCTCACAAAGAAGTCCCAGGGCACAAATTTCGCGTGGGGACACGCGCAGGAGAACGCGTTCAATGCCCTAAAAATTTGTTTGAGTTCCGAGCCGATACTACGGATGCCAGACTGGAACAAGGAACTGATTCTCCAGACAGACGCATGTAACCTTGGAGTGAGTGGCTGCCTACTCCAAGAAGACGAGGGTACGAAGTATCCAGTCGTATACGTGAGCAGGAAATTGAAACCTGCGGAGAAGAACTACTCAACAATTGAAAAGGAATGCCTGGCCATAGCCTTCGCCGTTAGTAAGTTGCAGGCGTATCTGTATGGGAGAAACTTCGTGTTAGAGACGGACCACCGACCTCTAACTTGGATGCGAACTAAAGACCAGAAGAACGCGAGGGTAACTAGATGGAACCTGGCGCTGCAACCATATAACTTTCGAGTCAGCAACATCAGGGGGCGAGATGCTCTATGGGCCGACACTCTATCTAGATTACCAGTAGATTAATAATTTTATTAGCCGATTTTGCCAGGGAAAATCGACTTAAGTGGGGGCGATTGTAACAGGGTGACAGACTGGCAAGGTATAACTAGCGTGGGAAGATAGTTGACGGCGGGGAGACAGAATTATTGTAGGCCAGAGGGGGAAAGTATGGGATGCAACTGAAGCGCTTTGACACCCGAAAAGGGTAGTGTTACTTGACCGCCGTACTTGACGATCAGATCACCTGGGAATTGCTTGGGGGGTAGAGATGCTTCAATAGTATTTGACGTGGAGTCGACGGGGGTGGCTATTAGGATAACTAATGTACACTCGGTGAGCGTCTTGGGACGCTACCCGACTGGGTATAAATCCTCGAACGCTCCTTCCAACTTCAGACCGCTGAGAGCACTCACCAGCTTCGTGCCGAAGAGGAGACCACAACTGCAACTATAACTTTGTACTAGTCTTGTGAGTGGGGAAGGTCAGGGAACCCGCAAACATCCTTTGTCAGAGCGTGGTATCTTTGGTATCTTGTCGGCATTTGAGCTGTTGCTGAGTGGTAAGTTAATTGTACGATGTATGTGTAATTTTACTTAATGTTCATAATTGTAGAACCTAAATCTAGGGGGTTTACTTTGGTATAACTACTGCCTCTGAGAGAGTCACGGAAACGCCGTTATATATATGTTACGAAACCTTATAGGATGGGGTCTGTTAGAGAGAGCGTTATTCTTCGTGGGGAACGTGTAAATATCATTAAAACTGTATTGATCGTTTATTCTATTGCCTATATGGGAGCCTATGGAGTATGGGAACTGCAGCCTGACTTATAACAGTGTCAGCGGTTAAAAGTATTAATGATGAATATCCGTCATGGAGTAAGTATTGAAGTCATGCCTTCCAGCAGTAGATTAGGAAGTTGCGATTGTTTTTCTACAGAGGAGGAAGAACAACACCTTCTTGGCTTCTCAACTTCTTGTCCTTTGATTTACGACATCGTGGCGTCTTGGCTTCCCGACCTATTGGCACCTGCCGATACCTGTTGATCTAACTGCGCAGTCAAGCCAGAGTAGAGAGGAAGAACCAGTGCCCAGATAGCGCCATACACCCCTAAAGGAGAGGTTTCCTTACGCTGAATGTACCCATGTGTTTTATAAAATGTGCTAGAAATTGAATATAACGAAGCCCTTTTAATTATCATGTACTGATTTGCATTGATTTCATTCCATCGAAATTCACGTGAAATTGTATGACCTATGTTCCTATTATTATTGAATGAATTAATAATTATTGTATAGATAAGCAATACAGATATCGTTTGTTATAACTTATAGAAGAGAGATAGTGTGTTTGTGCCGTGCCTATCACGGCTGGTGTCAGAAGAAAGTTAGTGAGAGGAAGAGTGAGAGAAAGTGGAAACATCACAACTGGCTTGTCAGATTTGGGGCAAAAATAATATAGAGCGTGTGATTGAGTGTCTGTCTGTCCGTCACTCCTGTCGGTTACTGGATTATTGTTTGATCTGAGTATCGCTCTCCCCTCCCTCTCTCCACTCTCTCTCTCTGTCTGTCTGTTTCTCTCTCTCTCTCTCTCTCTCTCTCTCTCTCTCTCTCTCTCTCTCTCTCTCTCTCTCTTCCTCTCTCTCTCTCTCTCTCTTCCTCTCTCTCTCTCTCTCTCTCTCTCTCTCTCTCTCTCTCTCTCTCTCTCTCTCATACACACGCCTGTTTCTTCTTTTCCTTATCCAAGCTGATTTTTTTTTCCTTTGGGCACCCCGCTTATGAATGAGAGCTAAGCAATTTTTTAAATTTTATTTTACCTCAAAAAAAAAATTATTATTTATCTTCTGTCTATCACCAAAAATAATTACTTTTACTCAAAATGGTTTCACAGGGTTGCATGGTGGTCTAATTCTCAACTAAAAACAGTTTAGGGGCAATTTGCTCATGATTTTTAGGCCACCGTGTTTTAAGGTAAAATGATGAAAGAAAACAAGAGAAGAAGGGGAAGAAACAAAGTGCCAATCCACGATGCATATGAGGACTTGATTACAAGCGAAAGTCTGACAAATCTGTGACCCGCAGCCTTACATCACTCGCATCGTGAAATTAGACTAAAAACACAGCGAGACCCGTCAATGAGTGGGACTTTAAGCAGCACCCAAACTGCAGGCTCGTCTTGTAATCCGTTAATCCCCGGCACGCGACAGCACTAATCTCTGCGCCCGTGCTCCGTGGGCTGTCTGCAAAACAGAAAATAAGATCGGCCTTGGATGTTCACAGTTAATCAAGCGCGAGGATTTAGCGGCTGTGAACTGTAAGTCGCGTGGCCGGGATTATGAGTCACTCGTTTGTTTTGGCAACGGCGCGTGAATACATCCGGTACAACAAACAGATCCCGGAGAATTACTGTAAGTTTGTGCAAAATCTGCACTATTTAAAATTGTAAACTGCGAGGGAAATTTTCTGTTAACATAAATGTTTTGAATCCATTTATCACTATGACATGATGAAATGGAGGATCTGATCTGAATCGATCACTCTGTTAACGTACACTTCAGATAGATAGGTGGATAGAAAGACAGGCAGACAGACATACAGACAGACAGACAGACAAACAGACGGTCGGACAGACGGATGGGTGGATGGATGGATAGATAGATAGACGTGCTGATTGATTGATTGATTGATTGATTGATTGATTGAGGGGAAGCAAGACAAGGCAGACAAATGTATGGACAGAACAGTCCACTGATAGAGAGACTGAACGTGTATTTTCATTCATCAAATATTCACAATCATTATGACAAAAGAATTATATTTCTCACACGAGTTATTAAATCATTTAAGCACAACGACAGTTAAACGTTTACTCATGAAGAGACAGGTGAACAAAATTAATGAAGGTGGTCAGGTCATATTTCCACAAACTTTACTGTAGGAAATTACATCAGGGGTATAATGACGCGATTGCAAGAAAATTTGTGTTTAGCGTAGAGTAAATCAGAATGGCTTATTGATTCAAGATCCCATTGGCCTTACTTTAGAAAGACAAAAAAAAATTTAAAAATCGAATTAACTTTGCCACGAAATTTCTTAGAGTGGTGCCAAATCTTATTGTTTAAAAAGTGGTGAACTCAAAAAGAAAATACAATAACAAAGCAAAAAAAAAACAACAAAAAAACTGGCAACATGGTTCTGGGATTGCCAGAGTGAATTTCCTTGAGTTTCTTTCTTAAATTTTTTAATGACACTTCGGACTTGTAACATTACTACCGACAGCCTAGAGATGTGCAGAAAAATGCGATTTACTGCATTGTGATGCTCATTTCTGTAAAGACCGTAATCTTGCATCAAATTCCGTAATAAATTACGGAAATCCGCAATGGGTTGGCAGGTCTGCATTGAGCTGTGCAGACGACAAGCATGTTCCAGCGCGCGAGATTTGCCACCGGGGAATGCTTCCTCGTGCATGAGTTGCCCCCTCCCCCTGTCTACTCCGTGTTCTCTAAGCAACGCGGAGAAAAAGCTGTGAGATCGCAAACTCTTTACTTTTTTTCTTTGAGTTGTATTGTACCGTTTCTGTATTACTTCTTACGCCAGGCTGTGCTACATGATACAACTTTTTCTTTTTGCCACTTTTCGACGATCGCAGTGTCAGTGTGGCATTACACTGGTTTTAAATTCCCTATAAGTAGTGAAAGATGAGGAAACCTACAAAAGAAATACAGCATGAAAGTTTTTTTTTCAGAAATGTTTATTATTGGAACTTGGCGTGGGCAAAGTTTTCAATTGTCTTTCCATAAATTATTATAACCTCATGAAAATTAAGTAAACATCCCTCTTGTGTGCACAGTAAGGACATGATGTAACGTTTTACTGATTACCTCTTTGGGCTATCATTGTCACGTGTTAGTCGGCAACATAAATGCTACGGTACTGTAAAAAAATTAATATGACCATAAAATATTGAAGTAAGAATACGAACGACATGCTTTGGAGGTGCAATGATAAGAAAATTTGTCAAGCTGAACAGATCCGGTGCTTTTGTCTGATACCTCCATTTCACCTAATGCTAGAGTTGAACTGCCACATTGTAGAATGTGTAGTTATAAGATAAGATAAGATAAGATAAGATAAGATAAGATAAATTTTATTCGTCCTTGTACAAGGAAATTTGTTTTGATCATTGAATACATAACAATACAGTTACAGAAGCAGAAAGTATGATACATAGCGCGCACACACATATATACACACACACTGATAAATTAACTAAATTAACAAAATTAACAGTGCACACAATATGCTTCCCTAACTAAAACACATTGACCTGACACGCAGGACATAATTCAACTGTGCACAGATTACGATCAAGATGACGACATTATTGTAACATCCTAGTTGATGATGGAATAAACGATTTAAAGTAGCGCTCAGTTTTAGTTTTCTTTGACAACAGCCTTAAACTTCTTACAGATCTTATATATTCCTTGTTCAGGGGATGTTGGGGGTCATTTATAATAATATTAGCTTTTTTAATACAAGCACCAGTGTACAGCTCATCAAAATATGGCAGATCACAGATACAAATTTTGGATGCTTTTTTAAATTAAATTATTGATCTTATTTTTATCTTTTTGTAAGATGTTTCCTCCCCAACAGACAACTCCATACATCAAAACGCTCTGAATAGCCATGGTGTAAAATATTTTCAGAATGCTTTTGCTAACTTTTAAAAAGCGGAGCTTTCTGAGGAAATACATGCGCTGGTTGGCTTTCTTGTATACATATGTTACATGCGCATGCCAGTTAAGCAATGAATCAATAGTAATGCCAAGATATTTGGCCTCTGTGACAATTTCAACCTCTTCATTGTTGATAGTAAGAGGGCAAACAGGATCGTTGTTATTTTTCCTAAAGTCAAAAACAAGCTCTTTTGTTTTCTTAACATTCAGTAGAAGATAGTTGTTATTACACCAACAATGAAAGGATTGTACAATGTTAGAATATTCGTGGCCAGAGTTAGGTAAAAGGCCTAAAATAGCAGAGTCGTCGGCAAATTTAAGAAGGTAAACGTTGTTGTGTGTCACAGTGAAATCATTTGTATACAATGTATACAAGGCAGGTGACAGCACGCAGCCTTGTGCCGCTCCTGTGTTTGTTGTGAGTAATTTGGAAAATGTGTTGTTTATATCCACAAACTGGCTTCTCTGTGTTAGAAATTCGAAGATCCAGCTCTTTAAAAAAGAACTCACGTGTAGGTTGGTAAGCTTTTGAAACATTAAGTGCGGTTGTATGGTGTTAAACGCAGACGAAAAATCGACTAGGAGCACACGAACACAGGTTTTACCAGTGTCTAAATGACTGTAGATGTTATGCAATAAAAACAATAAGGCGTCTTCTGTGTTCCTGTTTTCTTTGTATGCAAATTGCAAAGGATCGAGATTTTGTTTGACCTCCTTCGTTAGTTCAGTTAAAACAAGTTTTTCAAAGCATTTAAAGATAATGGAAGTTAATGCAACTGGGCGAAGGTCGTTCATTTCAGATATTTTTGGTTTTTTGGGGACAGGTAAGATTTTTGACAATCTTCAAATGTTTGGTATGTAATGGTTTTGAAAGGATTTGTTGAAGATGAAAGTAAAAATTTTTGCTAGTTGTTCAGCACATGTTCTCACTACTTTGCTTCCAATGTTATCTGGTCCAGATGCCTTTCTTTCCTTAACAGATTTAAATTGTTTCACAACAGCATCATAATCAAAACAAATATTACATTCATCATTATCAAAATCAAAACTGTCTCTTATTTCCTGGTGTTGGTTGGAGAAATCGTGTTTGTCAAAGCGACAGTAGAACTGATTCAATTCATTGGCAAATTCGCTTTCATTCACAACATTCACTTTATTCTTCATACAATCGTACCCCGTAACCTGTTTCATTCCCTTCCACACAGATGACATGTCATTTGATTTAAAACTTGCTTCAATTTTATCTTTGTATTCTTTTTTACACACTTTGATTCTCTTTTTAATTTTTTTGTTTACTTTAGCGAGGTCGCTTTTACTATAGTTTTTTCGGAGTCTTTTTTTGTCAACAATAGCTTCAAGGCATTCTTTTGTTAACCATGGTTTACTATTTGGATACACACACACACTTTTCTGAGGTATAATTAGATCTTCACAAAACTGGATTATGAGGTTATCTCGCTACAAATCATCGTTGACTTGTCGAGCTGAATAATTTGACGGCTCTTGTGATTGTCAACAGCCCTCGAGAGATTATGAAGTAATACCAGCACGATAGTCGGGCTGTGAAGGGCACTTAGACAACTTTAAAATGAAAACAAGTGACTTGTCAATTCCTCCAGCGTTGAGTGTTAAGAACCAAGGTTTTAACAGAGTATGTGCAAACAGCCATATTATTATCGCTCGGGCCATGAACGACTCCAGAAGCTACGACGGTATCTTGCCTAATGGGCTTTAAAAAAATGTAGGACGTTGTGGAGGAATGAAATTTCTAAAAGTGATCGACGTTACTTGTGCTGTTTCCTTGCAAATTCTTTCTTTCATCCAGATTTTTAAAGGCATTAACGAAAGTTTTAAATACTTCATTCTAAACATTTTTGTTTTCATACCCGCTCTTTCATATCTCCATCTCTCTCTCTCTCTTTTTCTCTCTCTCTCTCTCTCTCTCTCTCTCTCTCTCTCTCTTTATCTCTATCTCTCTCTCTCTCTCTCTTTATTTCTCTTCCTCCCTCTCTCTCTCTCTCTCTCTCTCCTTTCTCATTAAAAGCAAATTATATAATAACAATAAATTTTTTTTAAAAGCCAGACACGCCCCTCATCTTCTGTGACATGCGCAATTCGGGATCATTGTAAATCAAACAGTGAACAGGCTCCCAGCTTGAAAACTTGGTAAACAATGAACACGTGAACAAATGTGTCAACAAAAGACTCGGGGTTTTTCGAGTCAAGAGGTTTGCCATATTTTCCCTGTCTGAAGCAAAACATCGGAAACCACCCACTTATGGCAGGGAATAACGAAGGCAGTGTGGCCAGGCTATGGAAACCTTGTCTTAAAAGGGTCTATGTAACGTATAACCAAACAAAGAAAATGTCGGCAAATGGCTCATCATGCAAGAATAACGACTTGCTTAATTTGTCATTTAGGTCTTTTTTGAATATCACCCACTTCAGTCAATACTCTGAACATGTCCTGAGCCGATTCTTCAACTGTCTCCAACCCCAAAGATGCTCAAGTGGTGGACGTCCAAAATATCTTCCTGGCTTCCTCATCCCTAGCCCAATAACGGCCATCTCTTTCCTTTTTCTGATGTTTAGTAATGTGCTCTCAGAACATGATACTTGTAATGTAGACGTGTGGCTTGAAGTACCCACTTAACTGGAAGCAAGGCCGCTTTGGTATGATCGTAATTTGCCTGGGGTAAAATTAAATTGTAGACCTTCGTAACCCTGTTATCTAATGCAAGGCTTCTCAAACTATAATCTGTGAGATGCCAGGAAGACTGATACCAATTGTGAAATGTGAAATTCCACCGAAGGGCCTTAGAATGCCACTTAAACTTGTGGTCAAAATATGGCAAGAAGGAAAAGTTGTACCGTATGTAGCAAAGCCTTGCGTAAGAAATAGGACAGAAACGACGCGATAAAACGCAAAGAAAAAGGGAAGACAAAATTAATCAAGCTCTCGATGTATTATCCTTCATCGGGAAAAAGAAAAAGTAACACGGTGGAAAACTGAACCAATAAAACAATTGAACAAGTAATTGCCACATTTTGACTTTGCTTCAAGCCTTTCTGCGACCCTACTGTCATATTTTCTGTGGTTTTTATAATAATATTGTCAAATTACATAATCCATTTCTACTGAAGAGACACCAGAAAGACACAAAGTAATGAGTAAATATTTAATGCATTCGTGGGACATTGGGAGAGGTGGCATGATGAGGAAGAGGGGAGAAACAGGTGCAGCGGCATTGTTACTAACTGTAGGAGTAAAAGCTGAAAATAATTATGTCTTACTTAGAGGAGGGGGAGATTAAGTGAGAGAAGGGGCCGGGGAGGAGAACCACTCAGGAGGTTACTGCAGTAAATTAAGGTAGTGACCTGAGTGTCTTTCTGAGCTGGGATTTAAATGTAACTGTTCCACGTTAATAATAGCTTTTGCGATGCTTCAGTTCTGCCATGTCTCTTGTGGATCTTGTCCTTGAGCTTATCTATGTGGAGTCAAAAGCTTATAATACATACCCAGTTATCTAGTGTACTTTGACTTTAGCAGAATCAAAATCTTGTTTTTAAGTATCTCTTGTTTGTTTGAAATGTCACCCTTATCAACAGTGGACAGGCAATAGAAGAATCTCAAAGTCACTCTTGCAACATTTTGTTTTATTTTCACTATCTTTCCCATACTTGTTTTGTGGATTTATTATCAGTAAGTAACTCTTGTGTGTATATGTCAGAAAAAGCACAAAGACACTTTTCGTTTCTTATCTCAGAAATGAATACAGGGGGTGACTTTTTCTTTTTTATTATGTTCGCGTGACCAGTCTTGATTTTTATGTCAAAACAACAGATCATACAAACCCGTTTCAGCGCATTGAAGTGTCACTTTGTCAGATCCTGGAAAACATGCACAATAAATTACTTCGTATGTGACAGGGCGGGCGTTATTTATTTTGAAACATACCTTTATTGTTATTTACCAATTGAACCCTTCGGAGACAATGGGGCCGATAAAGCGAAAAAGACGAATTGACCGACTGTCGACCCATTGAGAAAGCAGCTCTGATTGGTCATGTCATGGTCTTGTAGCCAATGAGAATGACTGTTTCATAAAATCTAGGATCTGTACATATCAATGACAGATCTTCCTGCTGTTGTAAACATAATTATTGTTTTTTGTCCCGTGAAGCCCCGTCTTTTCACATCCCCAACACCCCACTCTCCAAAGGGGAAGTGTTATTTTTACCACTAGTTCGATCAAGAATGACGCAGTCTAGGAAGGTATTCACACTAGTATTGAACTAAAACCTGACCATGGTGTCTTGAAACAAATAAATTACGTTATGTAAAACTGGTCGTTTTAACTTCGTGGGTGGTGTTTTAGGTGAATCCGGGGCGTTCGGACCGGCATCTTCAATGTCTCTCCCTTCAACTACCTCCTGTCGTCCTCCCATTACACCTAGTGGCCCTAGTCAGTGCTAACAAAGAGAGTTAAACAAGAGTTTCAGCTTCATTAGAAGACATTGATACAGTGCTGTGTGGGACAGTGTCTATTACGTACGACCTGAGGACGTATTGAGACAAAGGATAGGTAAACATGGTAACGTTACATCCTCTGCCAGGAGGTGTCTCCCGTGTCTAGAAGTATTGTATAATCAACTATTTTGAGATACTGTTTTAGACAAAGGATTCCAAGATAACTATCCAGTAATATACAATAGAGGTCTGGTACTATAGTGTTGCAAACAATAAACACAGGTAGCCTATCTATCTATCTATCTATCTATCTATCTATCTATCTATCTATCTATCTATCTATCTATCTATCTATCTATCTATCTATCTATCTATCTATCTATCTATATCTATCTATCTATCTATCTATCTATCTATCTATCTATCTATCTATCTATCTATCTATCTATCTATCTATCTATCTATCTATCTATCTATCTATCTATCTATCTATCTATCTATCTATCTATCTATCTATCTGTCTCGCTTCATAACAACATTGATGAAATGATAGGATTCATTAAAACACACATTCAGCCATCATTCAAACGGGGAACCCCCCGAGAGCCAGACGAGTCCATTGTCACCAGGGAAGAACTTACGAAAATGTGGCAGAGCAACCAAAGTCAGGCTATAGAAGTCATAAATAACAAAGGACGCCGAACTATCTCCCAGGCATGTAACATCGAGCCTCATCTAATTGAGGAACATTTTAAGAACCGATGTACGTCGTCGTACACTCCCCCAGCTACAGCCGTATGCCCATGGCCGGAGGTAGTAACCCCTCTCCCTACATGGAAGCCAACCATTGACCCCATTACACACGAAGAGGTGACAAATGCTATAAAAACTTTACCAAACCGCAGGTCACCTGGTGCAGACGGAGTCACCTACTGCACACTCAAACATAACATTAGGAAATTCGTGCCTGTGCTCACAGCGATTTTTAACATCTGATTGACACACTGCCGTCTTCCGCCTGAGTGGAAACACGGTATTATAACACTAGTCCAGAAAAAGAATGGCAATCCAAATGAAATTGACGACTGGCGATCAATATCATTGTTACAGACGTCTTACAAGCTGTTCATGAGAATAATTCAAACACGGCTAATGAAGTGGATAGTTGAAACTGGCCGTCTTACATCATGCCAGAAAGGTTCCATCCCTAGAAATGGTTTACAGGAACACGTATTCTGCCTTAAGTCAGTTATCAGCAACTTTCTCAACAAAACTGGAAAGCTATTTATGGGCTTCATTAACATCAAAGATGCTTTTGGAAGCATTGAACACTCTTTCATGATAGAACAACTACAAGAAAGTGGCTACCCCAATAAATACATACGTTTAACACATGATATATACAACGGGTCTAGTTTTCAAGTCAAGACCGCAAGGGGAGCAACCAATATAATATCAAGAGGAAGGGGGGTAATTCAAGGCTGTCCTTGGTCAGTTATCGTTTTTGAACAGGGCATAGATAAATGGCTTCGATGGATTAACCAGCCTTATGATGTACAGGGACTAATTAGGAACAATCTTAATCCAGTCCAGGGTTACGTCGACGACGTTAGCATCTGCGCAGCTGATGAGCGTGAAATGGAAGAAATGATAAGGAAAACGGACATATTTATGAAAACTTCCTGCATGGAAGTGAAGCACAGGAAATGCGCGATTCTTCACGGCCAGCGCACAGGGAATAAATGGAAGAAAAACGCTAAGACTGGAGAGCTTAACCTTTATATCCAAGGTGCGCCTATTCCAATGTACGAAAGTGACCAGCAGTACATCTATCTTGGTCATGAAATGAACATCACAAACACCAGCAACAATCAACAAGTGGAAAAACTAATTGCAGATTTTGATACAACCATGGCAAATATTGACACATCTTTGTTACCAACGTCAGCAAAACTGCAAACTATCACCGTGATGTGTCTGTCTAAGCTGACATTTTACTTCTCCAACTTAATGTTTACAGAAATGAATCTTGATCACTTGGAAGGCACCATGGTCTTTCACATCCGACACTGGCTTGGGCTCAACTCATCATCCACCAGATCATATCATATTTTTTCAGCCCTAAGTCAAAAGGTGGCCTTGGGATCTTGAACCCTCGAGTCATCTATTATGCCAAGTATATGTCTTTCCGCTTATAACAGTGATGATCCTGTCGTGAAAGAGACAGCAAGAAGATCCCCCCATCTACATAGGGACCAACGCAAAGCGACCGCCACCGAAGACTACCCAAATTTTGCTGGGTACGCAGTCAACAATAAAGGAGCTGTAGTGAAGAATACCAATGTCAAATGGGGAAGATCTGAATGGATCTTTCTTAATGAAATGTGTGCCAGAAATAACATCCTCATGCTGTGTCGACATAATGAATACGCACTTGAAATAAAAATTGACGACGAAGTCTCCTACATGTTTACTGATTCAAACAAGTTCTACTCTATGTTTAAGAGAGATCGTTTAAAAAGATGCCAGGAGGAACTGTTGTCAAAGTCATCTCAAGGCCTCACTGTCCGCGAGGCAAAAGGTATCAACCACAGTGTGTCATACGAACATTTGACTAACCATAGTTTGGATGACAAGACCAGATCATTTGTCACACGTGGGCGACTGCAGATCCTAGAAGTCGAGACCCTACTGTCCCTGTACTACCCCAACGCCTATACTAAACCATGCAAGTTATGCCACCACCCCTCGGAAACAGTATGCCATGCATTGAACGGGTGCACGAAATTCAGCGGCATGTACCAAGCAAGACACAACAGAATAATGGACATTATTGAAAGGAAGATCACTTATTACAATCGTAACAAAGAAGTACTAAAGGACACACTCATTAACCCATCAATGTTTGGATCAGATGCAACATCCTTTACCACCAGAGCAACACGTCCTGACATCACAGTTATAGACAATACTAATAAGAAAGTCCAGATCGTTGAAGTAGCAGTACCATACGACTGTTACATTGATAGATGTTATCAAGGCAAATTTGACAAATATTTCCCATTAGCCATTGAAATCAATGCTATGGGATACCAATGTGATATAATAGTTTTAATAATTGGAAGTTTGGGAAATGTTCACTGAAGATTTATTACTGGGCTGAAGAAACTAAACATTAACCATTCAGAAAGTAAGTTCATATCTAAGTACCGTAGTATCAGTTCAGTTATTGGATCATTCAAAATCTGGAATAAAAGATGCAGGTCGTATAATAGGAATTATTAACTCTATTTAAAAACATGTTCCAGTTTTGTCCATCCCTTCCATAGAAGAGATAAAGTAAAGCCACCCACCATGGCACAATTTCCACTTAGATGTAATGTTTCGATATTACATCTGTACAATCTGTATTGTATTCACATGGAAATAAAGAATTTTTATCTATCTATCTATCTATCTATCTATCTATCTATCTATCTATCTATCTATCTATCTATCTATCTATCTATCTATCTATCTATCTATCTGTCTGTCTGTCTGTCTGTCTGTCTGTCTGTCTGTCTGTCTGTCTGTCTGTCTGTCTGTCTGTCTGTCTGTCTGTCTGTCTGTCTGTCTGTCTGTCTGTCTGTCTGTCTGTCTGTCTGTCTGTCTGTCTGTCTGTCTGTCTGTCTGTCTGTCTGTCTGTCTGTCTGTCTGTCTGTCTGTCTGTCTGTCTGTCTGTCTGTCTGTCTGTCTGTCTGTCTGTCTGTCTGTCTGTCTGTCTGTCTGTCTGTCTGTCTGTCTGTCTGTCTGTCTGTCTGTCTGTCTGTCTGTCTGTCTGTCTGTCTGTCTGTCTGTCTGTCTGTCTGTCTGTCTGTCTGTCTGTCTGTCTGTCTGTCTGTCTGTCTGTCTGTCTGTCTGTCTGTCTGTCTGTCTGTCTGTCTGTCTGTCTGTCTGTCTGTCTGTCTGTCTGTCTGTCTGTCTGTCTGTCTGTCTGTCTGTCTGTCTGTCTGTCTGTCTGCCTGCCTGCCTGCCTGCCTGCCTGCCTGCCTGCCTGCCTGCCTGCCTGCCTGCCTGCCTGCCTGCCTGTCTGTCTGTCTGTCTGTCTGTCTGTCTGTCTGTCTGTCTGTCTGTCTGTCTGTCTGTCTGTCTGTCTGTTCTGTCCTGTCTGTCTGTCTGTCTGTCTGTCTGTCTGTCTGTCTGTCTGTCTGTCTGTCTGTCTGTCTGTCTGTCTGTCTGTCTGTCTGTCTGTCTGTCTGTCTGTCTGTCTGTCTGTCTGTCTGTCCATTCCAGTTTGCTCCTTTCTTTATTTACCTGTGTTTGTTGTCAGGACGAAGAGAGGAGAGATGTAAGTGTACTAAGATCAGGGGCGAGGCTTCCTCATTATCAAATAATCAGTGATTTCCCTTCGAATATTAATTCTAGAATTACTTCGCTTTTCAGATCGAGCCCCACTCCAAGCCCATTTAGTCAGTTCAGCATTCTATTCTACGTTGCTATTTTGGGTTTCTTGTTATAGTCTAACACCCCTCACCGAAAAGCATCTTGGTAGGGACTTACACCATAATTTTATGAACTGGTCCAAAATCAGTGATTAACAAAGACGAAGAAGACTTGACTACACCAAGAAGCGAGCTTGAGCATAGCCTGTTTTCTTCAAAGCGGCGCCGCAGACAGCAAAATAGTGGGGGGAAAAATAGGTTTCTAATCAAGGTTTGACCTGATTTTTACGTACTTATGCAGGTTTTTCACAATGCGGTCGTTTTCATCCCAATCGAACGCTAAAGAGTAGAGTGAAAGAGTTTGTGTGGATCTTTTTTTGTTTTTTTTTTGTTTGAGGTAATCTAAAAATAATTTACTCTACGCACAGCAAGAGCTATCAAAGAATAATAGGCTAATTATTATAGTCTAGATATAAATATAACTGTGATCAAAATCAGTCGAACGTATTAAGAACATCAATTCACTTGATAGGTCGCTCGAACCTAAACCGCAACGGCATATAGCCACTTCTCCGAAATCGCTACACATTGTTGTGTCACAGAGATGCCATTTAAGCACTTTCTACCATTTAATGTTAATGGGTCCTTTCCGAGAAACTTTATGAGACGGTAGAATAACAAAATCTCTGGCTATGACTATTGTCACGAGCAGAGTTAGGGTCTTGGGGAGCATTCGACTGCACGAGAGGCAGCTAACTCACACTCGGACACAACCACACAAGAAAAGTATTAAACAACTAGAGTATCTATATATGTCAGGCCGGTCAGGCCATGTTTTACATAAATATTAATAAACAAAACAAAAGACAATAGAGGTATATTCAAAGCAATAAATTCTAATTACAAACTTAATCTATGATATTCATTTAATTATGGTTCCTTATTGGATGTACTGCAATCAATGGCCAATTAAAAGGCCATAAATGGCTGTCGCTGTGAGGAACAAACACATATTGGCTCCCTCAAGCGGAAATTGATAATCAACGGTGTGGTTTACGGATTAATGTTGATGTTCTCATTGTTCTTTTTATCTTTATTAATTTTAGTTATTGTATGTGTTGGTGGGTGCAGTTGGTGGTGGAAATGGCTTGGTAGTGGTTGTCATGGTAGCGCCCTGTGTTGATATTGTTGTCGTTGTCCTTGTTATGGACATATTTTTTTTTCTCTTTCATGGTTTACTAACTTTTTTAACAGAAGTTATATGGAGACTGTCCCGTTGAAGGTATCAATTTATATTAAGTAAATGATAGAACAATTTAAAATAAGAGTTGTATTTTTTCTGTCAAAGTACAAAGTGTGACTCACGATTTGCTCTTTGATCACTAAACGTTGCAGCCCAAGACACAATTCCAGAGACAGCAATGCACCAGTGTATCACCTATTACGTACCAGTAAAATATTTTCTCGACAGAGCTCAAAATAATATCACATCATCAGGATTCAGCTTCCATAGAAGTTTTACAGAACATGTAATTCAAAATCTATGGGATAAAAAACAAACAATCAAATCGCGGGTTATCAACCAGGATGTATTAGGCTATGTCCAATTTTATTCATTGCTCTAAAATTCCTGTAAATATCCAAGACACAAAGTGTGTGACTTTATTCAATTTGATAACCCAATGAAACTGTTCATGTGACCGTGATGAAGTTATTGCAATTATTTGAAGTTTCATTAAGGTTACAAATTTAAAGCTCATTTTTCTCATTTTGACAATTTTGGACATAAAACATTTTCGTAGTCAACCCTCGAAATAAGCAGAAGAAAGCTGCTAGAATAACATCCCTAAAAACATCAGTAGTTGTAAATAATTGAGTCAACAGGCGACTCTGTAGAGGCTTACTGTCTTGCTATCTTTGGCCATATCGACATGTCATGACTGGATGTTGCACAAACAAGGGAAAAGAGGGCGTGGACGCTCACAGATAAACACAGGATTTAAACAGCAAAACTGAACGTGAGTTAATGAGCTTACATCTCTTACAATCTGATGCAAATGAACGGAAACAAAGGCCACTTTGAGGAGCAGCTGTTGAAGAAGAGAGCAAAATGGTCTAGCAGATCAATGACCAATCAATCACGAAATTAAAGTCGTTAAAAAACGAACACCGCAGCACAGGTAAGTGCAGAACACAAAGAGATTTTGATATTTAATGAGACCACTGGCGAGCGTTGGGTGTGAAGATCCCTTTATAAACTATACCATTAGAAGATAGATAAAATGTAAATTTAAAAAAGGGGCGGGAGGGTGGATATCAACTTACGAGTGACACCTATGTCTTTGTGTGTACATCTCATATTATAAAGCTGTCGTCAAAGAACGATAACTGATTGTCCTCCCGTAGGGGTTAACGTTCGTGATGCGGACTTACTGCAGTGTATCGGAGCCCATTTTCAACACGAACCTTGACAAAGGGTTAATGGTAGCTATAACATTATCTCTTCCCCTGCTTCATAATTAAATATCTGACCGACTCTGTGAAAACCAAGCTAATGGTTGCCACTTGTGTGGACTTTGGAAAACAAAAACCCGTTCAGAGTAGGCGATTTATTGTCTTTTTCAGACTCACGGCTTTTTATTCGAGCGATCTCGCCCAAATAACAATGCTATTTTGCTGTAAAAACCCGAGCACGCGAGTTTTGGGGCCATTATAGTCGTTATCTTTTCAATTACTTCATACTTTATTCTATGACCAAGCATGATGAATTCGGGACGATGATCGTGATTGGGTCATTCCATCACGTTAAGGCACCAGACAACCATTTTTAACTGGATGGCACAGTCTTTATCTTTTCTGGCTGTCAGGAAGTCATTGTGACCAACTACATGAAAAACGAGCTAATGATTATGATACGAGTAGTCCACTTGAAACGCGAGCCCTGTCTGCGCACTGCAGTTATCTACACACTCTGCGATGTCACACGATAATAACTGTTATTACCTGACCTGGGTTTATCATGCGACCGAACTTGTGATAACTGTGACAATAATAGAAATCAAAGACTGAACTACTCAGAATGTTAACATATAACTTTTATGGATTGCTGTGATGAAATGTTGGAGGCCGTTCCAGATTGCACTGCTCACCATGCAGGGGACAACCAGAGATCACACTGTTCTGAATAGCAGAGACAACACAGATTGCACTGCTCAGTTATGTTGGATAAGGATTGCACTGCTCAGAATGTTGGATTGCACTGCCCAGAAGGCTGAATGTAATTAAAGATTGCTCTGCTCAAAATGTTGGTTGAATCATAAATTGCACTGCTCAGAATGTTGGATATAGCAAAAAATTGCACTACTCAGAGTGTTGTATATGTCTAAAGAATGTTGGATGTTGCTAAAGATTGCGAGTTTCAAAATGCTGGACGTAAGTATAGATTGCAATGCTCAGAATGTTGCATATAACTAAACACTGAAGTGCTCAAAATTCTGAAAACCACACTTTTATTCGACACTTCTATCGTCAAGGGTAGAGCCTACCAGTCGTTCAGAGGCTCTGAGGCCGTGTAACGTCTCAAATCCGTTCAATGGCTGATGAGCAAACATCCTTCTCAGATTGCTTAAGAGACAATAATTATTTTAAACTCGCATTATGCTGCTCTTTGCCCTAAATCAGCCTGGTAAAGTCGGGATTAGACATAGGTACTTTTAAATGTTACTGTTAGACATTATTTTATTCGTTTGTGGGTCACGCACAGTATGAAATCATCAGAAAACGTGTTTTTAATCTCTTTCATGGTAAAATGTGTCATTTAGAGGAGATGGGGTACCATGACATTTTGTTTCAATGACCCTTCTTATGTTTTCAGTTTTAAATGCAAAACATTTGCATTGAATTGAGATCTGTTAGATTGTCTGAGTGATTAATCTTTTTTTCTTTTATCATCGTCATTTTTTTAAAAACAAGTTTGTCAGTTGTTGGGTTTTTTTTCATAATGCTTGGCGTTAAGTAAACATGATTGATTTACATACTCGGGTGCTTTGTGGTGTTGCATGTGCAGTTACATCTTTTAATCTTGTGGACTTTTCAGAACGATTTAGTGGGAAATAAAGGAGATGTGCACAGGACAATGTGTTCACTGTCGAAGGGATGAGCCTTTTGACCTGCGGGAGAGAAATGGATACCCAGGAGCGGAAGAAAAATCCGTTCTCCTCTTCCTCTCTCTCTCTCTCTCTCTCTCTCTCACTCTCTTTCTCTCATTGTCTCTCTCTCTCTCTCTCTCTCTCTCTCTCTTTTTCTCTCTCTCTCTCTCTCTGGCTCTCTCTGTTTTTTCCTTTTGTAACATATTTATTTTTGTGCTTGAAGGGCGATAGGTATAATTCGGGATATAGACTATGGTTATTATGTTGATATAAAAAAAAAATTTTTAAAAATCAATCAATCAAAATAAATCTACCCATGGCCAAACATGTAACCCCACAGAAATTCATGTAACCTGATCAGACCACGAAAAGTAACTTAAAAAGAGACCCGGCGATGACTTCATTTATTACGCCCTTGACGTAGGGTTAGTCCTCTTTCTGTTGTGTCCGGTCACACCGAGGTTTTGTCAGATAAAAGGCTTAAAAGTTCCACCGAGAATGACAAATCCAGACCTGGGCCATCGACAACACAAAGGTACAAGAGTTTTTATGATCAGGTTCAAGTCAAAGTGTAATGTTGTCCTTTATTTACGAGGGGAGATCGGGGGGAATTCACCGGATCAAGTTTCTTTCCCCGATCTGAATCGAATAAAGAGTGATCCCGTCTTGCGCTAGGCCGTGTCTAATCACTCAGACAGCAGAGGCGGAACCACTACGTAAAAATAATCCCCTACTTACATGAAACTAAAACAAAAATGGATATACAGGGAGTGACGGGGGGGGGGGGGATAAGAAATACCACATACATTATCCTTGATTTAATAAATTTGTAGTATTCTTTTCGAATTTTGTTAAAACCTGGATTTTGCAATACTTCTCCACAAAAGCGTAGACAGACGTATAAAAAACAAGAATAAAAAAGTAACGATCCTATTAGAAAAGTTTGCATTGCTTCAATGATATAGGACTTTTTTAAGATTATGAATTGCATATCAGATTCGGGGTGGTGTGGACGAATGTCACATACAGGTTAGAGAAAATGAAATCTTCGTAGTTTGGATCACTGTAACTTCGTGGTTCCTTATTTGTATGTGTGGTTTTGAGGGGTGGGAGGGGAGGGTGGAGGGCATGTGAATATGCCCTAGCAGAAACCGTCTTAATTATCGTATTTCCATCGCTATTTTGACATCCAGGTTTAATCCCTCAGCGTAAACTGCTAAACCTATAATTCTCTCTCCCTCTCTCACACATACTCGCTCTCTCTCTCTCTGTGTGTCTCTGTCTCCCCCCCCCCCCGCCCTTTCTCTCTCTCTCTCTCTGTGTCTCTACATCTCCATATCTGTATTTGTCTCTGTCTCTCTGTCCCTCTCTCTCTCTCTCTCTCACACACACACACTTGCCAATGCAGGAATACCCCCAGTATAATACGTGAAAAGTTCAAGTTCTACTACGCTGCCTAATGGCTGTGTAAAATCCCACTTTTTATGTTATTATTATTATTGTATCTGTATCTTTGTTGTTCTTATTAATATTAATATTGTTATTGTTGTTGTTGTTGTTGTTGTTATCATTATTATTATCATTTTGTAATTTTGGTCCATTTTTAAGCATCTGCATTTAGCTATGTTTGTGCACAACGATTAAAAGACTCTTTTGAAGAAAGTTTTGCGTATGAGGAGAAGATACTCATTCCTCAGATATGAGCACCCAGTTGCATTGTCATTGTAAGCATCCGGTTATAAGTTTATTGTCTATTTTTATCTATAGGTACATTGCCAATCTGCCCCCCCCCCGCCCCACACACACATACACATACACACGGGATCTCACTCTCAACTTGTTGGGTGAAGACCACTGCAATTATTTATAGCAGCTCAGAGGATAAATTATTAACTGTTGCTATTGTTTCAAAGATTATAATTATAAAGTCACTGTCCAATTGCAATGCCAGAGTGGAGTGTTCGTGGCGGAAGACAGTGAAAACAGGCGAGGAAGAAAATAGATTTAATACGAAAATAAAGAATTGTTGATCCATGACATCATTTTTATATTTTTAAAAACAGAAAATCTTTCCTGCATTATCGATTGCGTTGTTTGCTTGGATATTTTTGTCATTATTTAGGGGGCCGGGTGGGGGGGGGGGGGTGCATTGATGATGAGAATATTCAATCCTTCGATTTTGCCATGAGTGTGAATTTTTTTTTTTTATTATCTTTTTTTATAACAAATAATCTTCACTTTCTAAAACGGACAAAGTTTCTCTAACACGCCAAAGCAATCGAGAACTCGAAACTGTTTAGGTACATAAATAATAATTCTTTCACTTCCTTTTCTTTGTTTACACGGATGGTAGGGAATCTGACCAGCTTGGATCCATCCTTTCCACCCCTGACATAACAGTCAACTGCAATGCAACCAGCATTTTAACCGCTTAGACATATCTCGAAGTTACACTCGCCAGCTGATCCACCCGCCATTTTAGGTGTCGGAAGTACAAAACAAAAGCCCTCTGTGACGTCATTCGCAATGAGCCTATAGGGGATGCTATCAACTGCAACTGGTAGATCTAGATCTAATCTATTACTGTGTCACCCGCTGAAGATAACTACATGTAGCCGAATAATCCCAAGACGGCGTGCACTGTTTGTCTGTTTTTAAATGAAGAAAATTGTGTACCAGAATAGAGATCAGTAAATTCAATGATTAGGTACTATGCAGAATGGAACGGCTGAAGGGTATGACAATTGATATGGTTTGGAAATTATATACCGTATTTAAAACAGTAGTGATCTTGTAAGGAACATTCCGTTTGCTCTACACTATTACAAGAATATTTGCCCATATGCTTAATTTTAACATTATCTCTTTTTCGAGTTAATAGCTGGCTAGAACTGTGTAACATTTCTGAGGAATGTCTCTTATAACGAGGTCAGGGTTAATATACGCCTGAATAACGCTAGGCCCGAGTTACGTGGTGTATTCTCGATATGTTTTCGGTGTTTAAACGGAAAGATAAATTCATTTGATCTAGATCTTCCACGTTACGTATGGGGTAAGATAAAAATATGATTAGAAATTAGGCAAATTAGGATAAACACAAGCTTTTTAAAAAAAAACAAAAAACTTTTCTCCATGTAAGTAAGGGACAAAACGTAAACAAAAGATCGATCCAAATATAGAGAACTTGTCAATGGAACGGGGCAATGTTTTGGCTCTGAATACACCCATTTTTCCTGTTGAACATCGATTAATTATGGAGTATGTTTCTAATACACACCGCGGGATGACTTGGTTACACCGTTATTCGGATATTAACTCATATATCGCCATTCGGGTGTACCGTCAAATTTCTTGGAAAAATGGATAGAGAAAGTAAAACCTGAATATAGTCATGACTGTATTAAACGAACAAGGAAGGAAACAGAGAGAAACCAGAATGTGTGGGCCGAGAACGATAAAGAAATTGTGACACCAGATCCAGCCAACTGTTTCGGCGGCTGATTCACAGAATGAACACAATAAAAAATGTGATTAACAAGGTAAAGTAGCAACTATATCTATGAGTGAGTGGGTGGAAGCTAAAGTGTGCTGTCAGGTGCTATAAACCAGTGGGTGTCCATCAATTGTCTCGTGACTCATGCATCTTCATTTATCATCGGGTAAAACCGTTTGTTATAGTCACCGTGTGATTATGAGCATAATTACTGTGTACGTGTATGTTACTCGATTAAGTTACATCTATTCTGTACATGACCACTCTTGTTTCATATTTCATTGTATTTCGATAAAAACGTAAATTTGTGAGTATTATAATGAAACTGTTCAAGTTGAGAATTTTTGTTTAAATGTTTTGATTTTTATCTTGTAAGTAAGTATTGTTATATCATCATGTGAAAATGATACGCTAAGAATTTATGCTTACCTCTTTTGATTCATTTGGCCTCAAGACCAAAGCTGCTGTACTTTAATGAATTTATCTGGTTCGCATTTTTTTTTTTTTTTTTGTTTCTTCGAGTTTAAGTTCCTGACAGTCAACGTAAAGTTTTTAGTTACTGCCGTAGTTTGCTAGTTACTAATCAAGCGGTGCCACTCTTTGTCTCAAAGTTCAGAACTGATCTAGAAACACTACTACGGTAACTACGTTTCATTTACCATACAAGAATTGAGATGTAGACGGCCATGCAACGCTCTGCAGCTATTTTGAGTAAAAATAGTTTTAAAATTCCGCTACGGGCGATATTCTTATATTTACCCACATACATTTTTTCGCAGTTTTTTGTTTGTTTGTTGTTTTTCCAGTCCACCTGCTGCTACCACCAAAAAACGATGATTAAGATGATGATTATGATGGTAATGATTATGATGATAGTGGTAATGAATACCCTCCAAAATCTGATGAAAGATCCGCCTTTGCACATTATAAAACATTACAAAGAAAAGGAAAACAGTAAGAGCGAGTAATCACGCGCGGCGAAACAAAGAAAATGGACAAGATCAATACAATGTATTACTGCGTGCATGGGTCAAACAACGCCAGAAAAATAACTTGATTGAAGGCGCGTTCTCCGCATAATTGATTTTTAGCGACAGTTTTCATAGGCTGATAATGTGTCGTTTGTGTGAGCTTAGTAGAGCAAGGAGTTGTAATCGGAAGGGCTTCTAGTGACATCATCATTTTTTGTATTGATGTCGGGAAGTTGTTTCCACGGGTGTCAGGCTTGTGGGCATAATGATTATATTGTTGTGGTCTTAATCGATTTCATTGTGTTATGTGGTCAGAATTGTGTCTGCGGGAATGGCAATATGTTGTTGTGAATGGATGGTGGTGGCGGTCGTCGTCGTCTTGGCATTGGTGGCGATGATGAGGGTGATGATGATGATGTGGTGATGGTGCCTGTAGTGATAATTCTATTGTGTTGCTCCCACCTTCATGCTCACGATAAAATCTCACCCCATCTCTCTTTCTCTCCCTCCCTCTCTCTCTCTCTCTCTCTCTCTCTCTCTCTCTCTCTCTCGCTCTCTCTTTTGAAAAAGATTTCTGTATTAAAAATGATGACAATGATGATGATGATGATGATTACGACGACGATGATGATGATGGTAGTAGTTCTCTCACCTCGAATCTTCATTATATTTGATTTGCTGTTATTCAAGCTGGGGAGGCTGATGTTGCTGATAGCGTCTCGGCGCGGAAAGGACAAAGAGGAAGTTAAATTTATCAATATTAATAAAAGTAATAATTATAAAAATAATAAAAACAAAATACTTGACAATGTGAGACAATGTGAGACAAGGAGCACGAGGGAGTCACGACGGATTGCAATCATGATAACAAAAAATTCTGAAACAATGACATCTCTGATATTTTTTAATTTCTTTATACCAGTGGGTAGCTGCGCTTGATCATAATAATTATTATAATGCCCCTGGAAAAGTATGTCATTTGTAAACTTTAGTAATAGTTGTGGCACCCTATGCTGGATTTTATTGTAAGTGTCTGGATGAATGGATGTAAGTGAAAATGGAAAGTTAAACTGGATATAGTGAGATGCTTGTTATGATGTGTGTAGCTTTAGATTATCTGCAACAAATATTAGCCACTTGTAATGGGGGCTTCACTACCTCACAGGTATTTCCAATCTTCGGCGTTCAAAACATTACAGCTCGCTGCCTTGTATAACTCTGGGCATACGGTGTGTGGCGGTTCGTTGTTGTTTTTTTTCTTTTAACTGCATACACTGCGTATCCCGGGTCGAAATTTGGCTTAGACTTTGTACAGTTTGTTTTGTATAAAGAGTTGTTGGTGGAGTTTTAGGTTTACAGGCTGTTCTTAAAATTATGGCAATAATTTCCAAAGTTTTCACCAAGTTCATCACTGTAGTTAAGATAATTCGCATCTTTGCTACCCATTTTATAAGGATATATCACTATAATGCCCATGGGTAGACAAAATTGAAGATAATGTTTATAGCAACAACAACAACAAAAATTAATTAATTAAAACTAATAACTAACCATAGCTATTGTAACAGAAAAAAACAACTGAAAAGAAACAAAAAAAAATTGCAGCAGATTAATCTAGGTCATTTCAAGTGATACATTATTACTATTGTATTAGGAAGTAATGTTGTCATCGAGATTCCCTAAATGTATAAGATTGTCCATATTCGCTTATCTCCACATAACGTCCATCAACACCGCATCACGAGGTCATATTATAACATAACACTACGTGCGGCCTGTTATCACAAGTGGGATGTTTGGACATGTTGAGATAAGATAGCGGTGGGAAAACACATGGGAAAAGCAGGTAAGAATTACTTTCAGTTTTCTTCCCTAGCAAACTGGGCGGGACAGCCGTCATTATACTGTCCCATTGCATCTACCTTTTTGTATATTCCTTCAAGGAAAACAGTGTGCAGTATTTTAAAAGACAATTTTCTTCCCTGTTAGACCCCCCTTCCCCCCCCCCCCCCCCCGGGGCCTCTCTTTAAAAAAAAAAAAAATCTATTATAGTCTATACTTATGTTCGTTCCACCCTTATCCCCCCCCCAACCCCACCCCTTTTTTGTTTATTTCCGTGAGCTTATTTTTGCTGTTCACTTTCTCCCCACCCCACCCACCCCCCCCCCTCTCCCCAACTCACACACACCAAAAACAAAACAAAAAAAAAACAAAAAAAAGGATTGACACTCTATTTTCAAACTGTCAACAGTTTTATTTCCAGGCAACTATAACATAGGCCAGTGTTTCTCAAACCTTTGTTGTTCCAGGCCCCGCTTCAATTTAAACCACAAAAAATGCGCCCCGTCATGATGGGACAAAGTTAGTACATTGTGTATACAAGAAAAAAAAATACTGTATATTATGTTTAAAATATTTATAATATTCAGTATGGTCACATTGAAAAGAAGTTTGAATTAAAACTTTATTTCAAGTAAAAACAAGCAACCGTTTATCTACACAGTTAAGTTAAAACACACCATGAAACTACGATTTTTGTGAAAAATCCTCATACCCCATTCTGAAGTCCCACGTCCCACCCAAATATTGCCATGCCCCGTCTTGAGAAACACTGACATAATGTATTTAAATTTTATTATTATGCTGTGCACATAGTAATCTGTCTCGGATTTCCTTTACTCCTAGCCCCTTGCGAATGTTCATTCCGCTGCAAATAAAAATTCTCTATTCATTCACATGCAATACATGTACAGTGCCGACAATATTTATCATCCCTATAGTGACCATATATTTATCAAACATAATGTAAAAGAGAGAATGTACAAAAGCAGATATTACGAATGATGTAGCTTCACTAAGCTATCAACAACTTCAAAAGAAAACAAACTCTGCATTACATGATCACGGCGTCTTACTTTCCATGCGCGAATAGACACACGAATTCAAAACATAACAAAAAGACAAAAGAAAAACTTTTATGTAGCAAAGCCTCGCCTGAGAAATCATATAATTTGTATAACATTCTACAATTTTTTTTTTAATTTGTTCAATTTTCTATCCGGTTGCATATTTTTTTCTTCCTGATGAAAAGCAATCGATCGAAAGAACTCTCCTGGCTTTCCATCTATTGTTTTCCGATTTCCCCCTTCGAAACGCTGTTTGTTTACAATGGTGCGTTTTGTGAATGAGAAGCGATGTGTTTGGGTTTGTTTTGGTCATGTTTCGAAGGGGGAAATGGGAAAACAACAGTCGGAAAGCCAGGAGAGTTCTCCCACACAGTCCCCCATTCCTTTTTTCTATTCCTAAAACCTACCAGTGTAAACAGGCCATAAGCGAGGCTTTGCTGCTCTTTCTTTTTCTTTTTGCCATATTCGGACTGCTTTAAGACTTGTCGCTATCCCACAGGTTTTTTATTTTTATATTTCGTCAAAGACACGCAAATGTATGTGCACTATGAATCACAAATGTTTAAAACGTCGCTGTCATGCTGATGCTAAAGTAGACAGCCTGGGTGGTTGGTGCTGTCGATGTTACAGCAATGGGAATTGGGTTTTTGCGTGAAGGAAATGAAACGACACCCCTTCGTGAAATTAAACACAACAATTTATTACCATAACTATCACATCCACAAGACTGAAAAGCTGGAACAGGTCACGGGTGACAAATCACAGCTACTTTTCCGATCTCGTGAAATCGAACCAAACAGCTCAGCAGGAGGGCAAAAGTGACAAGCAAATTAATTAACTGAGGACCAACAAAATAATCGCTACAGCCCAACTTGGCAGCCATCGGGGGGGTTGACCTATATAACAGTGCTCTGCATAAGACTGGTTCCTGATTCCGTGTATTGGCTAGGGCAGGAGTTGAGGCCGTTAGCATAGTTTGCTATTAACCGGATGGAAAGTAAGGATGTGCCGATAGATGGTATTTCCCAAACAAAATGACAAATGTTTTTGTTCTGTTATTGTACATTTATAGTGTACAAGTGCAACCGAGAATTGATATTCTAAATGGGCAGAATATTACTCGTCTTTTTTTGTGGTTATCTATCTATCTATCTATCTATCTATCTATCTATCTATCTATCTATCTATCTATCTATCTATCTATCCGTCCGTCCGTCTGTCTGTCTGTCTGTCTGTCGGTCAGTCTGTCTGTCTGTCTCTCTCTGTTCGCTAGTTTGCATGATTTTTTTTTTTAAGCGTTGTGTAGATCTACAGAATTACTAACATTTACCCAGCCAGTCTCTCTGTCAAGCATCACAGTTTTGTAAAGACGAATGTGTAAAAGTGGACAAGACTCATATGTTGTCACCTCAGAGCACGACTCGAATTTTTTAAATATCACATTCATGAAGCCTAAGCCATTTGTCATTTTCTAGGCTATGTGACAAATTCGTGTTATTCACAACACACCATGTTCAAAAAGTAAATAAATAACTAAATGTCACACAAGAAAAAGAAAGGGGGGGGGGGGATAATGCAGTTATCCGATCTACCATTATGGCCTCTGGTACACAAAGGGTCAAACTTTCCTTCCCCTGAGATCCCCAAAACTGTCAGAGCATAAAAGGTTAATCGCATTGTGATAGGCAATAACCTATATTCAAACAGTGGCACAGCCCTCCCGCTGATTGCAAGAATAGAACATCGATCTACTCGTTGAATTGAAATCTGCTTTGTTAAAGGCGAAGACATTGGGCTGGCAAATGGGAGGTTTTATTTACCCTGCCTATCTGTATCAATGTATGACTGGGTTACTGGATGAACGCCCACATATTCGGTGTATTGTGTTTACTTTGTCACAGAATAATTGGGTATAGCCGTCTTTTCCCCCCTTCTTATTTAGATCTATTTTGAAAGTTGGAGGGGGGCAGTGGCGGACCTACACTTTTGGGGCCCTGAAGCTTGAACTGTTTGGGGCCTCTTCGCAACCAGCAACATCCAAAATTCACTCATTACAAAAAAAAATTCTTGAGGGCCCCACCGGGGTTAAGGGTTCTGAAGCTTAAACTCAATAACAGGCATTTATTGCTGTCATGAAGTAACATGGCGTGAAACCTTTAGGGAAATATGTCACGTTCTTCTTATCTCTTCTTTTGCGGAAAGTTAACACGATCTATAAATTATGGTGAAATAATGATGTACTAGCCAGCGTAACATTTTGCATAATACAAACCAAAGTCAAAATTGGGCAAAAAGAAAAGGTTGTATGTTGCAAAACGCCGCGTGAGAAATAAAACCAACATCTCTAAAATAAAAACCAAACAAAAGTTCGAAAATTGCCTTTATGGTATTTATCCCGTAGGATACAAATTAACGTCGTCCTTATAAAATAATATAGTCTGTTGAAAATTTCTTCTAGTCACAACCTCAGTTCTTGTTTGTTCCAATTCCATTTTTTGCACAACTGAGAAATTCGACTTTAAACTTTTCCGGCTTTAGTTATTATGATGAGTTAGAATAAATCGTAACTGGGAAATAGCTTGATGAGTGTCACAACGCATTTTAAGCATGAGTCAAAATGCGCATTTGTTATACTTGTTCTACATACTAAAAGATTTCCAGTTTTTCACAAAATGAAGTTGGAATAAACAGGAACTAAGGTCGCCTAGCACCGTGTTGTTATTGCTGCTGTCGCCGTGACCTTTACTTCGCTATTTCATTTTTTTTTTCTCTTAAATGAAATTGGTGAGGTCACTGAAAGACCCTGCAACAAGGTTCGTGTAGATCATTCAGTGTTTCTCAGGGCAATCTTCTGGTGGGGCGCGCCGTTTCAGAACGGGGTGAAGGAATTTTTCGTAGAAATCTTGATTTCATAGTGTATTTTATTAACTTGTTATCACAAAATAATGGTGATTTGAGGCTAAGACCAACAAAACGGGTCCCTGGAGTCCAGCAAATCTGCAGCCAGTGGATGTCAAGAGCAAGGCTCAAGTTTTAATTTAAACTTATTTTGAATGTGTAGAACTTAATACATACATATTTTTTAAAACCCTTGTCCGATCATGGTGGGCCGTTTCTTAGAAGAGGAGGTGGGTCAAAAAATGTTGAAATGTACTGGTTTACAGTGACTTGACAAGATTTTCGCCGAATCCTATTTTAAGTTTACGGTTGCTTTCGCTGCAACCGTTAATGAACAAGGCAGTCTAAATCCATTTTACAGTTTGCTAGTGACGGTATCCCCGACCGTAATTGCTGCATAATGCGAGTGACAGAACTCTTGTAATTTAACATCAATGATTATTATGAATGCATGAATGAAACATGACCATACATTATGTAGCACAGAAACAAAATGAAAAGAAAACGAGTAAGTCATAATGAATTTATTAGAGGTATCATTTTTAATAAAAGTAAAGCCGTGTTTCCATGTGCACGGAAACGGAAACGGCAATGGAAACGTCAAAAATCCGTCAAAGTAGTAAAAACAAGGAGTGTTTCCATGTGTATAGAAACGGTGTTTCCGCACACAGGAAAACATTCTGTCTGTTTCACTACCTAAATCATTTTTGACGTTTACGTGTCTGTGCACATGAAAACCCAGCTTAACAGAGACAACCGACAATACATCCAGTACCTGCACTTAGTGATCCTGATGATAATATAATGGACACGTGTTCACGTAATGAATTTACTCACAATCCACAGGATCAAAATGAAGCGACATTTTTACAGCCTGCAAAATATTTCAATGATTTCAAAGTCAGCCCTAGTATTAATTCATGCTCATATTCTTCTATCACATTGTCATGAAGAAGAGTGCAGGTGCACACATTTATATTCATGATATAAGTTAGATGGTGATCAAACACAAAAGCTGTCGCTGATCGAATTTTTATTCTTTATTAACTAAGAGCTAGTCAGAATGACATTTACCTACAGTCACGTGTCAGTTTGAAGTTGACTTTTTACTTTTTTTTTTTCTTTTTTAATGTTGTTCATGAGGTCTTTGCGTGAAGAGCTGTCCCTGTGTGAAATAGTTGTCCCTACGTGAAGCAGTTGTCCTTACGTGAACGGCTGTCCTTACGAGAAACAGTTGCCCTCGCGTGAAACAGTTGTGAAACCTGCTCGGACTATTGCTTTCTTCATCACTTTCTCAAATTCTCATGTCATTGTAATTTCAAGACATGTCCGTCGGCTTCTTATTTCAATATTTTTATATTACTCTTCCTGTTCCCGTAAGGACAAATGTTATAGCTGTTCACATTTAAGGACAACTGTTTACGTAAGGACAAATGTTACAGCTGTTCACATTTAAGGACAACTGTTCACGTAAGGACAAATGTTACAGCTGTTCACATTTAAGGACCACACTGTTCACGTAAGGACAAATGTTACAGCTGTTCACATTTAAGGACAACTGTTCACGTAAGGACAAATGTTACAGCTGTTCACATTTAAGGACAACTGTTTACGTAAGGACAAATGTTACAGCTGTTCACATTTAAGGACCACACTGTTCACGTAAGGACAAATGTTACAGCTGTTCACATTTACGGACAACTGTTCACGTAAGGACAAATGTTACAGCTGTTCACATTTAAGGACAACTGTTCACGTAAGGACGTGGCAGACATTAATTTGTTCTCTCCCAAACTACGCTCCTGTTATAAGAAAGCTAAATTGCTTGACTGATGACACATCTTGTGTGGCGGGACGTGGGTTCCTCCAAAGGTCTCTTGTGGTCTCCCCGTCTCAAGGGTTTCTTTCTTTCTTTCTTTCTCCCTCCCTCTCTTTCTTTCTTTGTTTCTCTTTCTTTCTACTTTTTTCCCTTTCTTTTTAGTCATAGCATCTGACACTTCGCGATCTCCTGATGTGTCAGTTAACTCTGACCACACATATCTAGTGTCACCACATTGCCATCTCAGGTTGCCGCAGCTCTCTCTCCGCGGCGTCCACTAGAAAACTGGGTGACTCCCGCAACATGACAACTTCATTAGTTCCGCTGTCTTGCACTGACAGTGTCATCTCCTGTCATCACATCAAAGACACGGAGATCAAAATTTCGGAGTGGAGTGTGACCGGACAACTAGGAGTTTGTCCACTGTTTTTGAGTAATTTTCTTCACACGTTTCAAGTCTTCCCTGTGTTCACTTTTCAGCACTGAATATCTCGACCTGTATTTAATTCCCAATCACACATGCCGATTTCAGAACCTACCAAACTGTCCTGCTGAAATAATTATGATTGGTGTCAGACTTGATGAAAATGGGTCAACAGACCGACGATTAATATTGTTCAGCATTATCTAGTCTTAATATGTTCATTAACTGCATGTCTTGACTATAAGATAATTCAGGGTGAAATTCACGAACTGACACCTCTGTTGACAGTCCGGTCACAAATCAGTGATATGACGTTGTAATCAGTATTTCTCTGGCACGAAGGTTGGGGCCATCGCAACTATTGCTCAGTCACGGCCATGGTTGTCATCTCAATGGGGAAAACACAAATTATGTCAAATGCGTTGGCAGCCCTTATAGCACCTCTCAGAAATGACTGCTAGCATAATAAGGATGGCCCAAACGTTTTGATAATAAAGACATTCTTATTTCACAATCTGTAAAAGGTAAAAACTAAATGGTATACTGTAATGCTTTTTTATATCTTCGGGTATTTTTCATATTTGTATGTGCATTTTGTGCCTTTTCGAGAAAACGACAATTAAAAGTTTGAAAAGTTGTGTAAAATCAGAGCCAAAATGCAAACAACATTACACCACAAATACATATCTCGAAAAGTTCTTAACCGATTGGAATGACACTTGTACATAATAAAATTTGGAGTGAGAGAACCACTTTCATGACAAAACCTGAAAATTGGCAAAATGTCACATACATCAATACAGCAAATACCCCTCGATATATCCTTGAGCTTGTAGTTTGACCAATGCCTTTCTATGCTGAAAATTACACGATTCCTTCTCGAGTAAAGCAAATGCGACACTGGTTCATGCCTAGCTATTACTGACAGGCAGTTTTGACCGATTATACTGTAATTAATTAGAAATGCCACGGTATCCATCGGTTGTCGTGACTCTAATCTATCCACAGTAAAGGCCTCTGTCAGACACCTAGTCTCTCACTCTGGGCAGCTCCTTGTTCATCAGGATGGCAGCAATTTAGCATGGAAATTATCCAGGAGGGCAACATTTAACCAAGAAATAAGTCCCGATTAAACGTGGCCATATTTAAATCAGTGAGACCCAGCCACGCGCCGAAGAGCCCAGGAAAGGAAGATAACCACAAGTACTAAATCGGCCAGGTTGTGACCGGCAGTGGACGCGGGTCAGAACAAAATGCGCGTCTTTGTTCCCCTAATGATCTGAAGACGAGGCTCCACGTGACCTAGCGCACGTGCGAGGTCAACACACGCGCGCTGGGGACAGACAAATGACACCGTGGGATGAAATGCCAATATGCCGGGGTAGCAAACACAAGTTCACAGGATGACAGCTTTCAGCGGACAGAGCCATCAAACCAGAGACAGGCCAGGGAAAATTGTTAACTAAGACGCTGGTCGATGGTCACCCACCGATACGAAAGAGCTGGATAGTTGCCGTAATTTGAAGTTTTTCATCAAATTAGTTTTGTTTTTTTCTATTTTGGAAACAGTCAGTGCCGTGTTAGCACTGCATAATGGGTTTTTTATCTGTGCACTCAGGTCTCTCTCTCTCTCTTTCTCTTCCCCCCCCCCCCCTCCTCTCTTTTCTCCCTGATTGTCACCCACATACACACACATTTCCTGCAGCAAGTCTTTCGCAAAAACAAAAAACAAAGAAACAGGAGATTTTTACGTTGCTCAGAGATCGGTTTACTGTCAACGTCACAATATGGCTTGCTCCAGGTCAAGCGGTCGTTGACCAAAATCTTCTAAAAAAAAAAAACTCAGTCAAAATATTCAGAATGAGTGAATATAGCTTATCGATAAGAGTATTTAGTAGTTCACGTAAATGTCCAAAATATTTCTTTAAAAAGGATGGTTTGTAGATGGAGACAAAGGATGGCCATTAATTTGAGATTAAATCTGAGTAAAATAAGATTGCTTATGGAATGCACGATAATATCAACTCATATTTAGGTCGAGCTTTTACAATGACCCCATAGACAAAAGCCAGGAAAGTATAACAGTACAGGAATAATTAATTACAGTGATCTTGTGACAGCGGAGGTGTCAAACTCTAGATCAGGTTAGTTGACCAAGTTTTGCCAACTCGTAAATGTGACAGGCAATAATAAGTTATAGCACCTCACGAAATCCGATTTGCGACTCTGCTGGTCGGCACCTGGAGGCTCATTGATTTTTTTCACCTCGTCCCCTCGTGGTTTCACGTAACTGTCTTCGTTTCAAGCCTCATTCATTATTAAATTCGTCACGCGCTCTGGGTTCATCATTATTACAGGTGTGGGGAGAGATTACAACCTCAGAGCTGATGTTTGTGATAAAAAAAAATCAACCAGTTTTCAGGTAGACGCGATCCCGTGGAGATAAATCTACAACACTCTGGGCTCACGGGAAATGCCGCTGTTTAGTTGGAAATCTACAACCTTCAGTTATCCGTCTAGTTACTGTATTATATATTGATAACTGTATACGAGTACGGTGTACTCAGTGGGGATCCTTGTTCACACCGACACCTTTGTAATCTGCTGGGATCTTTCCGTTTGGTGTACTCATAGTGGTTTTTTAAGTTCACAAGCTTGTACACGTGAGAGCATTGGAAAATTCGTTATATCTATGTCACTTTCATACAGCTGTCATTGCAGTTTCCATAATTTCTAACATAGACTGTGTCACTGTCTCGAAGTCCTTAGTTCGCAAGATAGCACATGACTTGACAGCGCAGAAAGACTCAGTTTATATCTGTTCCCCCTTCTTACGGCTTCATGACATTTTTTTTGTAACTTCTAACACAAGTTGTGTTGTCGTTGTTTTCGTTGTTGTAGCTGCAGTTGTTTTTTTCCAGATCCGACCTAAACCTGCCACTTTCGGGAGGGAATTAGTAGATTCCCGTTGATAATTTGATAAATTACTGTGATCGATTTCATTGTCTTGTCAGCCCCATGGTTTGTATTTGGCAAGATAAATAATTCGTGTTTAAGTATGATCAGAAATTCTACAATTCCTATATACAACAAAGTGTCTTGATGTATAATCAAACTTGCCGGAATGAGTTCTTTGTTTTTGGAGGATCACCGCTCTGTGTGTCTTAATTATGTTGAGTTGCAATTTTTTGTTTCTGCTTCAGACTTGCTCTATGAGTCACTCATCTCATTCAAGAAGCATTCATTTATAATAAAAGTCACAAAAAATAACTTCATTTTTTCTCCCCTAGAGATAGCGTAGCCTGCCTTTAAACTGTCAGCTATCTGTCGTGCCATCATCCTACGAGTGAAATACTTTTTTTGTTTTTTTGTTATTACGTTCTCCCAAAATATAGGCCACCCGTCTCACCCTGGGGTAGCGAAATAACAGTATCAGATATCATTTCAGCGACTGAGCTCACCCCAGGCAAGACGAGGAAATACGCTCGTGCAGACTGAGCGATTGGTATCAAATGCTTATGTAACTCAATCGGATCGTCTCTTCTCTGTCAAGTTAAATTATGTCTCTGCGTAAAACCTTAATCTGATCTAGGCAAATGTAGACTCGGAAACCTTAGGGCACTGTTCTAGCTACAGGGGTCAACACTGTCTCTATCGCTATTGGTAGATGGTGGTGAAGTGGAAATTGATGTTGGCGACAGTTAATTTTGATGTGTGGGAGCAGGTGTGGTGGTGGTGCCAGTACTAAGTGATGCAGTAGCAAAAGTGAGGCGTTTAAAAATAAGCCTAATTAGTTCTCGGAAAAAAAAAACTGGAGTGAGAGAAAGAAGAAAAACAAGTGGCTCCGGAGGAGCTCAAACTCGAGAAATCTTTTGCGACACCGGCCGCCTTGTCAGAGAGAAGAAAACCAGGGTACCTGGCTACTCTGTCTCTCCAATAAAAGAGACGAATACAACCGAACTATCAAGCGGTGTCTTTTTCTCAATTGACTATTCGTGCGCCAGGGCCAATAGTGGTCGATGTTTGAAAAATAGAACCTGAAAATCAGCTGTCTGACACCCACTGCAGGAGTGTCACAGTGACTGAAATGAACTCAGGTTTTTGTCAGTGCGAGCCCTAGAATATTTAAGTACCTAGGTCAAATGAGGTGAAATATCAGATCAAATTATAAAAGTTAATGACGTTTGCAGGAAAACTTCTGAGCAGTAGAAAAGATTGTGTAAACACAGAAAAAATTATCGTGGACATCCGTAGTTCTGAACCGGATGGACATTTCTTCCTTGTGGGAAGTTACGGACTTTCAGGGGGAAAATACGTAAGGCGCTCTAGACGCCACAGTACATGACGTATTGTGAAGGTATAGAGTGGCTTTTACATTTCTAGTTCCAGATATTAATTTCTAAGGCCGTTCAAACAGTCTTCTCTGCCAAGGGTTGCACCAACAATGTGGCTCGGTCTGTGGATATGAACCTGAAATGTGCGGGTGCTTGTGTGAGAGGATATTTGAATCCATAGGATAAAATGTAGGAAAAAACTAGTTTTAAACAGTTGAGAACTAGATTCCATTGCTGTAAACGAACTCTGTCGTGTGGTTGGAAAACACCCGAGTAAACATCATTGAGAAATGTCATAACGCCCTGACTTTTGACAATTTGGTCTGACTGAAACACTAATACACTGATTAAAAGGTCGTCAACACGTCTCAGCCTTTTAAAGCATGTGTCAGGTATATAGGTGTCACAAATCCCAGACTGGGAGATGTAATAATTATTATAACAAGACAACAATCACGAACGAACAAGTTTAACACTTAACAGAACAACCCATCAGACTCACACATTTATTAAACATAATTATACAGATAATAGCGCAATTACATATATTATATTATTGAACTTAACTGCCGTACAACGGCCTTATTCCCACATGCACTCTTCCTCGGATCCACAACCCGGTAGTTACTTCCTAAAGACACTTCGGCCTCAGCCTCTCCCCTCAGGGTCTTAATAGCACATTAATAATTCACTGGCACCGCAGTCTCTCAATATCACCTTCCTATTGCCATAACACCTTAGCATTCCACTAGCACCTCAGCAGGGCAATAACACATTATCATTTCAATAGCCCATCAACATGGCAATAGTACATTATCATTTCAATAGCCCCTCAACATGGCAATAGTACATTATCATTTCAATAGCCCATTAACATGGCAATAGTACATTATCATTTCAATTAGCACATTCACGCTCATATCTACGTCCCTGTCCGTGGCCTGACTGCCACGACTTTATGTGCCTCTACTGTCCTGCACCGACAGCCTCACTCTTGGCCTATGTGTGGCCTCCGGCCCTATGCTGGCCTATCCCCTGTGCTCACCGAGGTGGCTCTTTGGCCCCTCCCCGACACCTACAAGAATAACATTACATGGGTATAATACCATACCATTTCTATTCACTCCACCTCTCCTTACAACCCATGAAGCGTACACACAATAGTTCACATTTCACTCACCAAACATCCTACGGTAACACACCTCCATCGTAGTACACCATACTCACTCGTGCTACAAATCCATGAACTCAACTTTCATCTATCGCTCATGGCGCACATTGCTATATCCAATATCAAGGACTTCCACATTCCTCACATATACTTATTTACATCATGGTAATAGACGAATATAATACATCAATCATAATTATCAATCATCGTTTCACCTACCAGTCATTACTGGAAAAACCTCTCTCACTAGTCTTCCGACTGCTCCCCTTATGTTCGCCCTCTGGGGCTTTCTCTTGCGTCCGCTTTCTAAGGACGTCTTAGTGTGCAGTGATAGTAATACAGCGCTCTCGCCTCATTCAGACCCCCCCCCCCACACTCATAACATGCACGCTTTCCCTTACTTGTCTACGTGCGTTAATTTTACTCTCCTCCTTTCCCCCCGTAATTATTAACCATCGCTCACTCCACTCGTGACAATAGGCACAAAGTATAAGAAATGAGACAGGGAATGAACGGTGCAGGTCATTTGGATTTTCCAGAAACAATATTCAATATTGCAAGATTAGAGAAAGCCTGTTTAATGAGCATATTTAATTCCCCGGTCAACCACAGTTGTCAAAAGCCTTTCCAGTGATAAATCTTTACAATGGAATATAAAATGATGAAAAAAATATATGATAATAGTAGTAGTAGTAGTAGTAGTAGCAGTAGTAGTAGTAGTAGTAGTAGTAATTGTAGTAGTACTAGTAGTAATTGTAGTCTAGTAGTAGTAGTAGTACAAGTAGTAGTAGTAGTAGTAGTCTAGTAGTAGCCTAGTAGTAGTAGTAATAGGAGTAGTGGTAGTAGTAGTCTAGTAGTAGTAGTAGAAGGAGTAGTAGTAATAGTAGTAGTAGTAATAGTAACAGCAGAGCAACAGTAGAAGTAGGTGGCGGTAGTTGTTGTATAGTAGTAATAATAGTACTAGTAGTAGTAGAATGGTAGTAGCAGAAGTAGTAGAAATAGTAGTAGTGGTAGCAGTACTAGTAATAGTAGTATATGTTATTTTAGTAGCAATAGTAGTGCAAGTAGTAGAGGTGTTGGTAGTAGTAGCAATTCCATTCATACCTTCCCAGCCTTATACATCTCTTTGGTAGCGGGACATTCGGACATGTGTTGTCTATCTATACAATGAGACCACTACTATCTTTCTCTTAGTCAAATACTCACTGTCGGCGTTTTCTCACTGCGGCAGTACATTAGCAATGGTCTCTCAGGATACCCATTTAAACTTTATGGTGATTCGTCCCTTCGGCGACAAAATACCTGAGCGCTGATGTTTTTCCCTGTAATTTCTTTATCATTTTGGACTTTTTTTTTTCCCCCTTGAAATGTCATGTGCAGTGCCATCCAACTCCCTCGACCAGGTCATGGTACCCTTAATTTACATCTTAATGCGTAAACATGCTCATAAAGGTGAGCGACATTGTACTTTCCAATAGAGAAGTCATTGACACTAAAAAGACCGGGGCCTCGCATCTAAGGTGAAAAGAAAATTGTTTTTCATGCTCACAAAAGTCCGTGCCAATTTAGTTGTCATTGCAAAAGTCAATGGTGCCAAAAAGCCTAGGGGGAAGGATAAAAAGTATTTTTGCAGTACAAAAGTCACCGAGGTAAAAAAAAAAAAAAAACAACTATATTTGGCTCCGTAACTATGCCAATAACGTAAAAGTGCTGGGATTAATTGATCTTTAAACTCGAGTATAAAACCCACGAGGAATTATGCGTGTGTGTGTGTGTGTGTGAGTGAGTGTATGTTTCCCTCGACATATAGATATAGGCGGAATATTTTTATGTAATTTTATATAAATTCTCCAAGTACCCCCCCGTCCAGGTCATAGTGCCCCTGTTTTGCATTTTGACACACACAAAATAATATGCTCATAAAAGCACACAGCAATTTAGTTTTCATGGCGGAAGTCAATGGCAACAAAAGTCTACGGTGAAAAGAAAATGTTTTGCATTACCAACGTCACTGAGGCCGAAATAACCTGAAGCGTTAATTAGGTATAGAAAGTAAAACAGCAACGTACTAACTGGGTCAAACTATGGGCTGTTGTTAGGGAAGCGTAGTATTTAAAACAGAAAACTGAATAGGTAGAAGGCGCATGACGTTACGGAGTGTTTTTATTTTGATCTTCCCACACTAAAGATAGCCGATGGATCAGCTGATGAGTGTAACTTCTAGATACGTCTGAGCGGTTAAAATGCCTGCTGGTTGCATTGTAATTGATTGTTATGACAGCGGTGAAATGGCTGGATCCAAGCTGGTCAGATTCCCTACCAGCCGTGTAAACAAAGGAACAGAAGTGAAAGAACTGACCAAACGTCTCCCATTGAACATACATATAATATGTGCCATTGTTTACTGCAGCGAACTACTTTTAGCTCGCCGCCTGTTGGTTCGCGACGTTCCTGTGCTCACAGTGCAAATCAGCTAACGAATCAAAATCAATGCCACAATCGCCATGGTGATTCGTGGGTCCTTACGCTAAAGATGGCGGATATGCGCATTCTACCTATAGATGAATAGTGAACACAACTCAGTATTTTGTCTATTCGGCTTTGTAATCAGACTTCGGTCCTCTAACATTTATGCAACATTTTGAAGACGACAATTAATGACAATGAACTCAAAGGAATGGCGTGCCATATGTCTCCCTATTGATCTGATAGGTTTATGTCAACAGTAGCAATAATGTGTAATATGCATTGCTATTTACATTTTGTTTTCCTCATTGTCTCGTTTTGTAGGACACTGCAGGTTTGCAAGTCTCACAAAATACCGACTTGGAGCCCAGACACAATGGGACACGTTGGTTAGGGGCAAGGTGCTCGCCTCTCAAGCCGAGGGTACCGGGTTCGATTCCCAGTTGGTGCAGGCACGTTGGGATTTGGGGGGAAAATTCCTGTCCTTGATCCTATAGTAGGTAGGATCGAGCACCTAGTCTTCTCGGATAAGTACTAAAAACTCGGAGGGTCCGTTGCGCATGTTAAAGATACATTGGCAGTTGGAAATCGAAAAGAGCACAAGGCCTCTGCCCGGGCATTTTTTTTTTTTAAATTAAAAGAAAAACCACCATATTAACACACAAAAACTTGGCAAGAAAAGGAAGGCGTGAAGGCCAAGAGCGGCGAACCTCCTAAAATAAAGACCGGAAACACACCGGCACAGTAGATACAATGGCTTCGGTTTCGTTTCGCTTTCGGCAGATTTTTGCCGAATGTCGTCAGTCTTGTCTGACCAAAAAGCCGAGATGTCAAAAACCTTCATGGCGTATTTTAGAGAGCACAGTGCTCTCGCTTTCGTCTCGTTTAGTTTTTCATCCAAGCTGATGTCTTTCGGCAGACTGCCTGAGTGTGAGTAGAGTTTGGGTTTAAAGGCGCCCGCTCGACAACGGCCACTTTGTCCCCCCCCCCCCCCCCGCGGTCTATTTGGGTACATTTTCTTTATTTATAGAGCTGTTAAGTTTAACATAGAATTAAATGCTCGTACGTTTATAATAATTGAAATACATTGGTAACATTTTCATCAAGTTGTTTTGTACAGAGCTGGAAAAGTTTTGTAAATGAGTATCACTGTCACTGATCCCATAACCCGCCGGGGTCGTGTGGGCGCTGCAGTGATGAACGTTGCACCAGCTGGCTCCATTTGTGGCGGTTGTGGGCGAATGTCTGGGTTGCAGGAAAGCTCATCTTGGTCCATTCCGCATTGTTATCTGCCCATTTCTTCCTGGGTCTGCCTCGTCTTCTCTTCCCTTGCAAATGAATATAAACGTTATTAAAATGTCCTCAAAAGGACAGGATGCGTTGCCGATGCACGTCAGAAAATAATTCTTTCATGGATCGGCGGGCATAGTACCTTCTTCGGATATGCATGAAGTCTACACATTCGGTTAAAATATATTTTATTGATAGTTGGCAATTGCATGCCACACATTAGTAGGGATCTTCCCGCTTAGGTAAAAAACGGTATATGAGGTAATTATGAACCAGGCGGAGTCGACTAAGGACATTTTCACTTCTCCGATTTTGTTGAGAGGCATGGGTCCACTGTCCAAGTTGATCTTGGATAAAGTCTAGTTTATTTGATGTTTGTTCATCCCATCTTTCTTGCCATCTCGGACTGCCGGAAGCGAAACGAAACCGAAGCCACTGTTCCTGGGCCATGAAGCTGGGTTTTCATGTAAAAGGAAACAGAAACGTCAAAAAAAGCGTTCAAGTTGTGAAATAGAAAGAATATTTTCATTCGTAGGGAACGCCGCTTGCCGTGTACATGGAAACACTCTTTCGTTTTACTACTTTATGGATTTTTGACGTTTCCATTGTCGTTTGCCTTTTCCGTTTCCGTCCACATGGAAACTCAGCTTTATTCAACAGAAACTTATACGGCGACAAATTCACAGCATGAGGCAAAAATGGGCTGTTTGTAACTGTTCATTTACCCTCTATGATATTGCCAGTTCGGGTCATATAATCTACTGATACTCTAAATAATGTTATTGTCATCGTGGACAAAACAGTAATAAGACTGACATTGTCCACATTCCCGTCTCGATGGTCTATCTAGTCTAACGCTGTTACAGGGATTGGTCTAGTTTCATCAATTGTAGTTTGGTTCTCTGAAAACTGGCAGAGACAGAGAAAGGAGAATACGATTACACTGTCCGGTCTCATCACAGTGTCAGAGACACTGCCTTGAGGGTGTGCAAAATAATGAACGTTCGTGTTCGTGAGCTAAATGGGCAGTCATTGTTTGCGCGAGAGTGCTGAGCACTTGTCCGGGCTTTTGTGTGCACGAGCGCCAGCCTGGAAGTTTGCAGGGCACTATAATTGGTATGATAATGACCTGAATGGTTGTGGTCACTTCTCCAGTCGGTCACTGGCCATTCTAGCACCGGCGTCACTTGGCGTTTTCATTTTGAAAACGAATTATTTAGAAATAGTGCTAGGCGCATGGTCTGGCTAAAGTAGTGCCACTTTTGACAGAAATGTAATACATTGTTGGTCGCCAGACATCGAATTATTCCACATGAAGTATTAATTTATTATATTATTATTTTATAATTGTCTTTTTCATTTTGCTATTCTGGGGCTTTGCACAATACATCTATCTGTCCGTCTGTCTGTCTGTCTCTCTCTCTCCCTTCCACCTCTCTCTCTCTCTTTCTCTCCGTTCCACCCCTCTCTTTCTCACTCACATATCTATCTATCTATCTATTGATCTATCTATCTATCTATCTATCTTGGAAATTAAATCATACCGCAAAAGATGAAGTGAATCTAGAATGTGTGTAATATCTAAACACGCAGGATCAGAGTCTTTAAAATTCGCCGATTTTATCACCCTACGGCGCTGTCCCATTTCAGGAATCGAACCTGTCCACCGTCAGTGGTATCGGAGGAAACCGGTAATTATTGACTCTGGCAGGTCAAATCTTTGTGTAAACAATATTTACCGATCAACGCTACCGTTCAACACACATCACGGGTACCCAGGAGTGTGGCTGAAAATGGCACAGACCGACTATCGACGGCCGTCCACCAGCAGATAAATTGCCCCTTCGTTTTTATGGAAGTTATGAAAGCACCAACACCATTGTCTCTTATTTTATGCCCATAAGCATTCGATTTTAGACATGGTCGTAAACTGTGTGTGTGTAGAGGGCGGGGGCGGTGTCAGATCTGCAGTGATAGATTTCGTTTTTAAAAAAATAAATAAACGAAGTATCACACAGTTTGAGCATTAATTTGCAATGATTTATTGATTCCAGAAGCAAAGGTCTGGGGGGGAAAAAAAAAAAAGCTCCATAATGTCTTTTTCCAAAGTGTAACACGAAATCTGAAATGTCATTGTGTGAGCAATGTACTGAATCATTCCTTATCCATGATGTGTCACAATAGTCATAAACAAGAAGATAAGGAAATCGTCCACTTGAAATGACAAGATTCTGTCTCAAGCTTTAGACTAAACTAAGTTACACGATACACACTATTTCCACAGGCCTTCTCTATTGTGCGTCGAAGTATCGAGCGGACTAAGTGTTTAATTTGTAAGTATCACTAAAAAGAAAAAAAAAGTCGCATCTCTAAGAGGTATGAGCACATGAACATTCATCAGACAATTTCTTAAAGTTAGAATCTTGACATTCCACAGGGACGAAAATGATGGGTCTAAACTGTGTGGATGGCAGTATTTCTCCCAGATTTCTTCGCCAGTCGCGGCTGGCAGAATTTCTCCCAGACTTCTTCGCCAGTCGCGAATTATTTGCGAAAACCTTGTTTTTTAGGGCGTCCTGAAGTATCACCTTGGACATGACGTTGGAAATGCCTTTTCTAATCATAATAATAATAATTACAAATCTTCCGCCATTGTTAAAATACTTGGCTGCAGTTTGACATGACTTTCGTTTCAAATCTTAAATGATCCGGACGGTTATGCGTAGTGCGTATACTTTTATGTTAGTTTTTATGAAATAATTATTCTGATACTATAATCAGTGGCGGATCTACAGTGAAACTAACTCAGCTTAAGCTTCAGGGCTCCTAATCCCGGATGGGCCCTGAAGAAGCTGCTTTTAATGAGTGAATTTTGGATGTTGCTCTGTCATTGCTGGTTGCGAAACTTCAGAGTCCCAAAAATGTACGTCCGCCATTGACTATAACAAAATATATTTAACCATGATTTCATCAGTTGCGCAAGGACGATTGGTGTCAAATTTCTTTACCTTTGTCTTAAACTGTACCAAGTCACCCTTCTTTAAGATTTTACTCAATCTTCAGTTCATGTGTTTCATGGAATACAAAAAATAAAACAAACTTTGCTCAGAACAAACACTGAAGGCGCTGTGGAAGAGAGCACCATTACAATAAAAGTGCAATGACCCGTGACGGCCCCACAACCTACATTAATTACAAAGGAGAATTATTTCTCTGGCCGTTTCCCCCCAACAACTCTAATTACAGATTCGATGAACAAAGAGCTTTTGTATTTGTTGTAACGGGATACTTTCTCAAAAAAGCAGTGAACAAAAACAAAAAAGACTTCAAATGGGTGACATTATAGCTGTAGCGGCTCCCTCGAACACTTTACTGCCATCATTTTATTTCATCTTTATTATTTATGAGTGATGTAAATTTTCCTATCCCCAGTGGTGATGTCCAGATTTTATTACGCCCAGGTCAAATAAATAATGTAAATTATATTGTATTCTTAAGGGTTACGCGGTGGAAAAAGACATTGGCGTGGATTTTGGAACTAGGCATTGTTATTGTAAAAGTTTTTAACCTCAATGGAAGTAATAAGATTTTTGTTGATGTTTGTAATGAAATAGGCTTGTCTACTTAAGAGTGTAATTCCTGGTATAAAAAGTTACAGAAAAGGAAAAGTCAACAGTAATTTCCGGAAATATATCCTGCATTTAAAAGAATAGCATAGATCTATCCCATAAAAGGCAGTTTTATATCTTATTATAATTATATGTGTATAATGTCGAGGGCCGCATGGTAAATTTCGTAACTCCACCTTTTTTCGAAAAGTGAGATAAATGAAATGTTTGTAGTGCTTGACAGCCCGCAGGTTTAAGTTGAGGGTTAAATGCTGAAAACTAAGAGTTTAATAACATTTTGTTTTTTGTAAATATCCTTACTTTTAAGCCCGATGAAGAAAGTTATTGAGAGTACACGTCGTATTTTCCTCAGCGGAGACAATTTTCGCGAAGTTGAGTTTTGCCTTTTCATATCCGGGTTTATACAATTTTCACATTCCAAGATTTTCCTGTCCGCATTTTTATAATATCTTTTGCTGGTGTCATCTTTCGGCAGTCTCAAGGCGCGCACTTTCCGATGTAGCTTTAAATTATCAGGGTATATGAAAAAAATGCCTATATCGTTAGATATTGAGGGAGAGGCTTTTCTTTTGGGACCGTGGTACTTTACATAGTAAGCTACAAAATTGATCAATGAACACAACTCGCTATAATTCTCTATCGGCCTTGTAATTTTGACAGCGGTAGCCCAGCAACAGTCACTGAAGAAAGCATTTCTTTTATTATAAGCCTGGGACATTGATAGGCGGGTATTCTGTTTGTTGATACAGTTCATTGACACTGCCGTTTGAATGTCTCTATCAAAATCAAGAATGTTGATGATTTTCATGTTTCTGGACGAAATGTTAAGTTTCTTGGACACAGGTTTTTGGGTTGTGTGTGGTATATAAGCAATGCATCAAACCAAAATTTGTAAACATCAATACGTTCACTTCTTTGGAAGCAATAAAAGTGACAGCCTTCAATACAACATTTCTTTGTACCATCCACCACCACCAAAGAAAAACAAAAGTTCTAAAAAAATTTTCCTTGAAGAAATAAGTGATTTTCTTGACTATTTTACCATCGATGTCGAGCGTCTCATCATTCTCGGTGATGTCAATCTTCACTACGATTCAAAAACAGAATTCTATGCCCAAAAAATGAAATTGCTGCTGGAAAACCACCAACTAAAACAAAGGATTGATACACCAACACAAGTAAAGGGACATTCTTGACTGGTTAATCACAAGAGACGACTCCGACATCTTACATGACATTCAAGTCAGTGACAAAGCACTATCGGATCATTATGTGATATCATTTTCATTAGATATCCCAAAACCTGTGTCCAAGAAATTTAACATTTCGTCCAGAAACATGAAAGTCATCAACATTCTTGATTTTGATAGAGACATTCAAACGGCAGTGTCAATGAACTGTATTCCAACAACTGACTTAGCAAGCTTCTACAACAACCAGCTCACCAATGTCCTGGACCAGCATGCACCACTGAGAAGTCGGACTATTAGTCAAAGAACATCTGCTCCATGGTACACACTCGAAATAAAGGAAGCCAAGAAACAGCGTCGGGCAGCAGAGAGAAAATGGAGAAAAACCAAATTGACTGTACACAAAGAAATCTATGTGCACAATACTAACAATGTAAAAGAACTTAGAGAAAAGAGAGAAAAAATTATTTTAATGCCAAAATTTTAAAATGTACAAGTTCAAAAGCACTTTTTAGTGTCACTAATGAAATGAAAGGAAAATCTTCTACATCTTTGCCCTCTACAATAGCAACAGCAAGCCTCCCTGACACATTTGGGCAGTATTTTATTAACAAAATTTCTAGGATCAGGAGTGGTCTAGACGATGACTCATGTACATCTGAGTCCAGTAATGACTATTTTAACTGTTTTGATGGTTCATATTTTAATGAGTTTAAGCCTGCAACTAACACCAGAGGAAATTAAAAAGATTATTATGACTTCACCACCCAAATCATGTCCTCTTGACCCTATCCCAACTACTCTTCTGGTTCAATGCCTTGACTCCCTTCTTGATATTATAACATCTATTGTCAATCAATCTCTTCAAACAGGAATTGTTCCAACTTGTTTCAAAGAAGCCATCGTTATTCCATTATTGAAAAAACACAACTTAGACTCTGAGGACCTAAAAAATTATCGCCCAGTTTCTAATCTTTCTTTTATCTCAAAGATCCTAGAAAAAGTAGTATTGGCTCAACTTAAAGATCATTTAAAAGCTAATAACCTCATGGAAAAATTTTTATCTGCATATCGTGAACATCACAGCACTGAAAGTGCACTTCTAAGAATTGTTAATGACATCTTACGATCAAGCGATGAGGGCAACATTACCATTCTTACGTTGCTAGATCTATCAGCCGCTTTTGATACCATTGATCATTCGATACTCCTTGAAAGACTATCTCTAACATCTGGAATCTCTGGCATAGTTTTGTCATGGTTCAAGTCTTACTTGACAAAAAGATCTCAGTCAGTGTTTATTCAAGGTAGTTATTCTACCAAATTCCAACTTAAATACGGAGTACCGCAAGGTTCTGTTCTGGGCTCTGTTTTATACACCTTGTACATGTCACCATTAAGTAAAGTTTTTGTATCACACAGTATGAAATATCACATGTATGCAGATGACTCGCAGCTTTATGCAGCATCTCAGTTGGTTGACTTTCCTTCACTTGTGAGTCAAGTTCAAAATTGTTTTGAGTCTGTAAAAACCTGGATGCGTACCAGCAAGCTCCAGCTTAACAATGAGAAAACCGAGGTTATGCTATGTGCCACTGAATCAAAGCTAAATAAGATTGAGGTCAGTGAAATACAACTAGCTGACACTGATATTCATTTTTCAGAGAAAGCAAAAAACCTGGGTGTCTTTTTGGACAAAAATCTTTCCATGGAGTATCAGATTAATTACATCACCAAATCAATGTTTTTTGAAATACGAAGGATTTCACGTATGAAATCTGTTCTGACTCAGGAAGCAGTGAAAACATTAGTTATCTCCTTGTTTTGTCTCGCCTTGATTACTGCAATTCACTCTATGCTGGTCTCTCAGATGAAAAGATTTTTAAACTGCAAAAAGCACAAAATTGTGCGGCTCGTTTAATTCTTGGAAAGTCAAAATTTGACAGTAGCACAGAAGTGCTCAAAATCCTTCACTGGTTACCAGTAAAAGCCAGAATACAAAATTGCTGTGTTTTGCTACTGTAGTGTCACAACAACTGCACCTACATACATCAGTGAACTTCTCTGTCCCTATGCTCCTCCCAGGGCCCTGAGATCTCAAGACTCGGGGCTCTTGGTGGAACCTAGGTGCAACCTCAAAACGTTCGGCGACAGGTCATTTAGTAAAATTGGACCTGCATTATGGAACTCACTACCAAATTCCCTGAGATCAGCATGCAGTGTAGAGAGTTTTAAAAAACAACTAAAACCTCACCTGTTTAAAAAATATTTAGATAAATGATTTGTGTGTGTGTGACCGTTCTTTAGTATGTGTGTGTGCGCGTATGGTGGACAATGTTAAGCGCCTTGAGGCCTCGGCGAAAGGGGCTATATAAATGCTATTATTATTATTATTATTATTATTGTTACTGCACTGAGTCTTGTATAAGATTTTAAGTCAGTGAGGATATTACAGAAAAACAGTGCTAGCTGAAGGGAAAAGAAAGTTAGATCTCCCATGATAATAATTCCATAGTCTGAGTTGAACACCTTTTTTGTAGACTAAAATTCACACAATTTTCACGCCCCCTCCCGTGACCAAGTCCAAACCTCTCCAATGGCTCTTTTCTCCTGCCATACCCTCAGTCTTTGTTTATCACACTGACTCTCGATATCTCAGTTTGACAGGTACTACAAAACCCACCGAGTGGCTGTTAAGCGCATAATTTATCTGTCAGTTACAAATCACCAGTGTCCACGTTTTGAGTACGCAGATTTTTGTGTTAGGGTCTGACGCATTCACACAGTCATGGGACTTCACTCTCTGTTAAGCTGTCACTGGGTTCACTAATTGTCCCCTTAGAATGACAAGGTTCTAACTCCCCTCAGACAACTTTTGAGATATTGGTGATTGAAGTTTCATGTACTCATAGCCCATAATTATAGATACCACTTTTTTTCTTTTCAGTAATACTTACAAATTAATTACATACAGAATCCGCTTGATACCCTTACACACAATGGAGAAGGTCTGTAAAAGTCGTGTGTAGTGTGTAACTCAGTTCAGCCAAAAAGTGGAGATAGAATCTTGTCATTCTTCCAGAATCTTGTTATTCAAAGGGGATAAAAGGCTGGGTGGTGCCTGATGCACTACCCCCCACCCCCACCCCTTTTTCTTTCACAAAGATATATGTTAGGAAATTATCATAATATAATCTCAAGTTTAAAGGATTGGAGTGTTAGCTGTAGTGTTAATTCTGATAAGATTTCGTGGACCGAATGAAACAGACATTAAGAACATTAAACAAATTCGATACTGTATGGGATGCTCTCCCCCGAAAGATTGAGAGCTAATTATTTCTTCATCTGAGAAGTTAAAGTCAAAACAGAGCTAAACTCAGTCCTGTATTGGTAATGTCTGCTGACTGGCTGATTATGTCTATGTCAAACATTGTAAACTTTGTTTTGTACACCATGAAAGTATATTTTGTAAGTACATAAGGAGAAAGAGGGAGGTAGATAGATAGATAGATAGATAGATAGATAGATAGATAGATAGATAGATATGTCACGAGCGAGTGAGCAGGGGTCAGTGAGTGCGGGAAAGGGATTTGAAGCGTGCATGTTGTGAGTGAAGTTGAGGCGTAGTAGAGGCAAAATCTGAATAGTCAGATCACTGCAAGTTAAGAAGTCCAAGGGGACAGACGTGAGAGAGCAGTCGGGAGATTGTGTGTTTTCCAGTGATGACTGGTAGGTTGAACTATGATTGATAATTATGATGATTGATGTACTATATTCTCCTATGACCATGATGTAGATAAGTTATATGTGAGGAATGTGAAAGTCGTTGATTACTGTGTAATACGGTAGAGGTGTGTTACCGCAGAGAAGTGCAGATGTGTGGTGAGTGAAATGTGGACTGTTGTGTGTACGCTTGATGGTTCGTAATGAGTGGTGAAGTGGATAGTAATTGTATGGTGCTATAGAGATGTAATGTTATTCTTATAGGTGCCGGGGTCGGGCAGAGAAGCCACCCGCGGTGAGCGGACTTGTGCCGGGGTTGGGCCGAAGGCTACCCACAGGCCTGCCTGAGTGAAGCTGTCGCGCAGGACAGCGGGAGCATATGAGTCGTGGCAGTCTGGCCACAGACAGGGACGTTGTTATTGTCCTTGTGGCTATTAAGATGTTAATGTGCTATTGAGATACCCATGTGCTATTGAAATATTAATGTGCTATTAAGACATCGAGGGGAGATTGAGATACGGAGATTAGGTTGAGCAGGAGCCAATAAGAGAGGCCAGCAAGTAATATATATATGGATGTGAGGCTGAGGCCAGAGCATAGTTAGGAAGTAACTATCGGGTTGTGGACCCGGAGAAGAATGAATGTTGGGAATACTGACCATTGAATGGTATTCGAATTGAGTAATGTAATATATGTAATTGCATAGATATCTTTATCATTATATATAATAAATGTGTGAGTCTGTTTGGTTGTTCTGTTAAGTGTTATACTTGTTCGTTCGTGATTGTTGTCCTGTCATAATAAGTACATCTCCCAGTCTGGGATTTGTTACAAGATAGACAGACAGACAGATAGATGGGCGGGCGGGCGGTCGGACGGACGGACGGACAGACAGACAGGCAGACAGATAGACAGATAGATAGACAGATAGATAGATAGATAGATAGATAGATAGATAGATAGATAGATAGATAGATAGATAGAGAGGAAAGAGAGAGAGGGTTTTACTATTTAATTATAAGGCACTTTGGATCCACTATTCCGTTATGATTATTTTCTGTCAAGCTTTGGTGATCTGCAATGGGAATAGGGGGTGATTCTTGTACGAGATCTGTAGTGAAAGGGAACTATTGAAACATCATCGTATGCTCTGTGTCACAGCAATCACACGCACAGCGATTACTTCAATTACTGCGACACAGGTGTTTAAAAATCTGAACTGTTACCGACTGCCGGGTCCTGTTGTTATCATGGCCACGGGACGGGTGATACAGTCGAGTGCTCTTGCGCTCCATGTTCTGATAACAATCTTCTTAAGCGGCTCGTTCGAACGGCCCGGCAGCTCTTAACAAGCTCTCTGTGACAGCGTTTCAAAGTGGGGGTGCAAATCTCTTTCAGTTTTAAAAGGCGAAGTGCTGGAACGTTGGGCCCTGTCAAGCTAGACACTGGATTCTGCCAACGAGGCGTTCGTGTAGAGCCGTCTAGAAAATTGGTTGCCTTATTGTCAAGGGTGATTTTCTAAGGTAATTTATCAATCAAGTTTAGTGGGACCTGCGTCCTCTTTCAGAAGATTGACAGTGGCAACAAA
>OZ007569.1:65301979-65354296 GCA_963931925.1 Onchidella celtica
TAAAAAACGAGGAGTGGTGACACCGTTATCACTCTACCCACTCTGCTGCCCTGGCCACGCTCCGTGTGTTCTCCATCAATTTGATGTAAACTCAGAAAAAGCCTTGTCTGTGTATTTTGATATTATTCCATTGCAATGGTTACCAGCCACCAAAAGTAAAGGTCTGGCATTAACACGTACATTACAATTTGTGAACATTAATATGAAGTCAGACTGGCATGGCATATGGCATGTAAGGCCTAACAGCAACAGACAGACAGACAAACAGACAGGCATGCAGGCAGATAGATAGATAGATAGATAGATAGATAGATAGAGAGATAGATAGATAGATAGATAGATAGTGTCGCGATGTGGGTTACATGGGGATATTTCGACTGACACTCTTTCGAGGTCCGCTCCCACAATCGACGAACACACAAAAATAAATACTTGCACTCTAAAAACTAAATAAATCAATTGCTTTCAATTTTAGCAGAACTGTAGGGCAGTTTAATTACAGGAATTAATGTAACAAATATAATTATAAATATATATATCAATTCAAAGGCAACTGAATCTAACTAATGGAACTACAGCTTTTATAAAGACTAACGAATTCAATCTAACTACTTGCAGGTCATATGAGTTATATGGCAAATAGAATCCGCGCACGTGGCGACGGATATAACAGTTTAAATTCTATTAATTCAATGAGACATGTTATGATGTGGACATTTCCTCTAGACACGCCATGGAGAATGCTTGTACAACCATGCGTTGTCTGGCGGTAGCTCTGAAACTGTCTTCAAAAGTAAGTAGAACGGTTCACTTTCATCATTACAAATTAGTATAGACTCTCACCATGCGGCCCTCACTGGGAGTGAGAGCGCTGGATGTAAACGCTGTGGGTTTATATCAAACCAAGTAGCTTAGGCTCTGGAGCTTTAAATCAGGCTTCTCACAATGGACTGCTCAACTGCGTCTCTATGTCTCTCATCTGGCTGAGGACTATCGCCGACCACCTCGTAAATGGATTGTCTACATGTGGCCCAGAACTAAGTTCTGTATGGCCTTAAATACTGGTCTGCATCTGCAGCTTACCGTCTAATTCCTGGATTGTGATTGGTGCAACCACTTCTAGCTCAGCTGCCGAACTGAGTTATTTTAAGTAACAGCCCTACGCAACGACCTTGGGTCGACATCAAAGGTCGAATCACCCAAGACAATAAAATGTAATTTTATAGCAATAAATTCTTAACATGTTCAAAACCCCGGGCTTTTACTCTGGATCACGGTATTTTCTGTACGTCAACAGACATCTCAATAACATTTAATTCCTACTCAGCCCTTCCCTCTCTACTAAACCTCGTTCAAAACACGAGATATAACAAGTGCTCAGTCATGCACACCTACGCTGTCCGTCTATCCTTCCCCACATCTTCTGTCTATCTATTATAAAAAAAACTGTTCAAAACAACTTGTTTACGAGACCAAGTTATGCTGGCTCGCACAATAATTACGTTTGTAAAAATTACTCACTGCTCTCTCACAAAAATTTAGTCAGTGGAAACATTTATGAATTAAATCTATTCTTGACAGATAGATAGATAGATAGATAGATAGATAGATAGACAGATAGACAGACAGACAGACAAACAGACAGATAGATAGATAGATAGATAGATAGATAGATAGATAGATAGGTAGATAGATAGATAGATAGATAGTTAGATAGTTAGATAGATAGATAGATAGATAGATAGATAGATAGATAGATAGATAGATAGATAGATAGTTAGATAGATAGATAGATAGTTAGATAGATAGATAGATAGATAGATAGATAGATAGATAGATAGATAGATAGATAGATAGATAGATAGATAGATAGAGTCTACATGTATTTACAAATTTGTTTTGACACTTTACGATTATGAATTTGGCAAGACCCAGTTGCAGGAAAGACGTCACGAGATAGTTATTTAAGTGCACCGGAACCTGAACTATTGACACAGGCTCGAGTTTTAGAGTCACTGACCAGAAAATTATCAAGATTAATTTCATCATTTGAGCCCACTCACTAGATCTAAATGCTTACCACTTGACGTCAAATTGTTGGACTATTTGGTGAGCACTTGTATCCTGGCACAACGCTGGAATGTTCTGTGATCATTATGCCAATCATTGCATGTGGACTGTGATTGCCTTGTACGACTTGGATTTGGCAGGGGCAACGTCGAGTCATACCTCTCTCTCTTTCCCTTTCTCTCTCTCTCTCTCTCTCTCTCTCTCTCTCTCTCTGTCTCTCTCTCTCTCTCTCTCTCTCTCTCTCTCTCTCTCTCACTCTCTCAATTTTTCATATCATTTATGGGAGAGTTAGGCCTGAGCTGAAATTTTTTTTTGTTTTTCATTATTTGCCAAGGCTGAAACTTAAGGGGGAAAAAAATGAAAATAGTCATGTTTTCCTTTTTGTAATCAAAGAAATAGGATGAGGGAGAAATGCAGAACAAACAGACAGAAGAGATGGAGTGAGAGGAAATGAAGGAAGGAAGGAACGAACGAATGAACGAACGAATGAACGAATGAATGAATGAATGAATGAATGAATGAATGAATGAATGAATGAATGAATGAATATTTTAACGTAAATACAATGGCTGCTGAACTAAACTGACAGAAGTGACATAAGCACCAAAAGGCGGTAAATGATAAGGGAAATGAGAATAGGAATGTTGGTACAAGCATGCCATGTGAGTTGCACTGGGAATCAGAATAAAAGAGTGAGTGGATGAAAGGACGGTTGAATAAAATAACGATTTAATGGAGCGATACTGTGCGGTTGGACTTTGGAGTCCACAGTGAAGAGCTACCAAGACAATGAATGAACCGTTTAGGCCATAGTGCCTTCTGGTGTGAACTCTCCAAAAGCCTAGACAACTTCAACTATTATTCTTATTCATTTATCCTTAATTTCATCCCATTTGTTTTTTTATTGCTTTTTTTTTTTTGCCCATCCATCCATCCAACCGCCCGTCCATCCATCCAACCACCAACCCATCCATCCATCCATCCACCAACCCATTCATCCATCCATGCATCCATCCATCTATCCATTCGTCAGTCCATCAGTCCGTCCATCCACCCACTTACCTATCTATCTATCTATCTATCTATCTATCTATCTATCTATCTATCTATCTATCTATCTATCTATCTATCTATCTGTCCGTCTGTTTATTATCTGTCTGTCTGTCTGCGTTTTGTCTTTGCGTACCCGCACGTGCCTCTGTCGGCACCGCCCAACCCACATTCAGCTTCACATTTTGAATTGTGTACTTCCTACTTCTATGAATGTACATCTTCCTCCTCTTCCACCCCACCTAGAAAAGAGACAGCCACACATGTTACCTGCCCCAACCACAATTTGATCTAATCCCCCTCCCCAGAGACATGAGTAGCGCTGACCTAATTAGTCCAGCCTAGTATGTCACAGTTGTGGTAACCATTGTCAGCTCATGTAAATTTATGGCCTGGAACAATGGTACAATAACACTGTCTGGTATTGACGGATACGGCCGTGAATTCAAATGGTAATAGGATCGTGTTTCACTGGTCTATGCTGAATAATAACCTGTTTGGTTTAACTGGTCGCTGGAAGAAAATATGGTGTGATTACTTTATCTCTGCATTTATCGGGTACGGTTACATTTTTCCCTGGACTGCATGGACTCGCCCACTTCATTAGCCACATTAATTTTGTGTCACTTTTGTCTTCCAAAGTGACAGTTTTGTGGTATCTGAAGCACCCGCCATCCTCTCTCAAACCAACCCGGCATATTATAAACCCTTATTCACTTTCCCTGTCCAACTGTAGTTTTCAACACCTGCTCATTAAATCGACTGTTTTGTGTTGTTTTTTTTCTTTAGAGACACGTAGGGTGACAAATAGATGGGCATTAAGATAGTGGAATGAATACATAGATAAATAGGCGGTAGGAAGGGGTATATAGGTGGATGAATAAGGAAAGACAGGCGGATGGATGGATGGGAGGAATAATGGGTGGATAGATGGATGGATGGATGGATGGATGGATGGAGGGAGGGATGGATGGAGGTAGGGAGGGCGGGATGGATGGATGGATCGATGGATGGATGGAGAGAGGGAGGGAAGGAGGGGTGGATGGATGGATGGGTGGAGGGATGGTGGGGTGGATGGATGGAGGGATGAATGGATGGATGGATGGATGGAAGGATGGATGGATGGATGGATGGAGGAATGGATGGATGGATGGAGGGATGGAGGGATGGAGGGAGGGATGGATGGATGGATGGATGGATGGATGGATGGAGGGAGGGATGGATGGAGGGATGGAGGGAGGGATGGATGGATGGATGGATGGATGGATGGAGGGATGGATGGATGGATGGATGGAGGGAGGGATGGATGGATGGATGGATGGATGGATGGATGGATGGATGGATGGATGGATGGATGAATGGATGGATGGAGGGAGGGATGGAGGGAGGGATGGATGGAGGGAGGGAGGGATGGATGGATGGATGGATGGATGGATGGATGGATGGATGAATGGATGGATGGAGGGAGGGATGGATGGAGGGATGGAGGGAGGGATGGATGGATGGAGGGAGGGATGGAGGGAGGGATGGATGGATGGATGGAAGGATGGATGGATGGAGGGAGGGATGGATGGAGGGATGGAGGGAGGGAGGGATGGATGGATGGATGGATGGATGGATGGAGGGATGGAGGGATGGATGGATGGATGGATGGATGGATGGATGGAGGGAGGGATGGATGGAGGGATGGAGGGAGGGATGGATGGATGGATGGATGGATGGAGGGATGGAGGGATGGAGGGAGGGATGGATGGATGGATGGAAGGAGGGAGGGAGGGAGGGGTGGGTGGATGGATGGATGGATGGATGGATGGATGGATGGATGGATGAACGAATAATTAGACGCTTGTGTAGCATTAAATTAGGAATAAAAGTCGATTTTTTTCTCGGCCAATACATCGCGTTACGGAGAGGTCCTTTATTTGTCAAAGATCTCTCTTCTTTCTTGTTTCCGCTCATACTGCAGCCCTTTGGTTTTCATTGCCAGCCCTTTGGGTGACGTCTAATCTGTTTGGATTAGGACATGGATATCGTTCTCTGTTTTCTCACTTTATCTGCATTTGATCATTTTAACTTCAAGCCTATCTTCTTTCTTTTAACTGTTCTAATAATTTACAATTTTAACTCTAAGAAACACGGATACCTGGAAGGGAGCTCAGTTCTGCGTCCTCTTAAGTTTGGTGATATTGTTATTTAATATTTCATGGAATAATTCTGGAGATTATTTAGTGGAAATCATAGCTTTAACTGTCTGAAGATTATAAGGTATTTTCGAATGGTAAGAATGGTACATGTTGATTTCATATCCATTAAATGGTTACTGTAACAGTTGATGCAAATTTCAGCACGTTAGGATGGGGAGAGTCAGATGAACTGATCGTCTACCCCTTAAAAACGAAACTGTCTCGAACTGTTGTAGAAATAAATAACAGGATCCGATGAACAATTAACACTAACTTTAATAACTGTAAACACGAGCTGATATCCACAAGTTACTTACACCTATCAGGGAAGGCACTACACTTCTACTACAACTGGATGTACACACCTACGATTTGCACCTTACGATTTTCATCCATGGTTTGCACACACACTATCCTACTCGCCTGGCCCTCCTTATATATATTCTGTCCAGGAACGTTCAGGAAGCGGCTTTACCGCCCCATAAGCACGAGACAGACCTAGATCGTCCGGGACACATACAGGCCACCCAATCGTACACAGACACGTCACAGCATTACATCACTCAAGGTCGACCTAGCGTAATCTCGGACACTGCAGTATCTTCCAGACGCTTCTGGATTTTCTACAGTGAGACAAACAAGCCACACAGCGACATCAAAGGGAAATACCGGCCTTGCTGGCGAGAGGGGGGGAAGGAAGGTCGCCGAGTGAGACGCCTCATGCAGGGGGAAGAAAAATATCGATCGTTCAACTAGTGGGACGCTACAGTTACCAACCCCCTTTCCGCCCCGAAAAAAAGGTTATCTAAAAAAAAAAAGAACAAAAAAAATAACAACACCTGGGCATGGTGTCCTTTCTTGTCCATTAATGATCAGGAGAAAAATATCGCCCTAGTATCTATTCAACTGCTAAAGCTATTAACAAATTCTTCAAAACCCAAGGTGTACATTGTTTAGTAAAACATCAGTGGACCAGAATGTTTTGTGAGACAAGAGAAGCTAATTCAACGTTCAAAATTTCACAAAAAGTATTTTTGCGTTACGCAATAAAAAATATAGCAATTTTGACTCATCGGGCAGGAGCAGACACTGATAATTATTAAAAGGCCGCTCGATGTATACAACTGCTGAATTCTTTATCACTGGAGATGTAATTTAAACGAAGGAACAGGCGTTTAAAGTTTTGTTTTTTTTTCTTAATTGGTTAGAAATAAAACACAATAAAAACAAAAAAGATAAAGGAAATTTAATTAATTAGAACCGCGCCTTGTACATTATAACTTTTCCGTGCGATGTGGGTCAGTGGCGGTTAGCCACAATGCTCCCTTTATGAGATCACCAGCGTATTTAACCTCTGTTTATCTTCACCAGGTAACTAAACAATCAAAGGCAATCTCCTGGTGTTGGTGGCGACAGTGCGACACACGAAACTCTTGATTGGCTGACACATTGAGATAAATTCTGAATCTGGCCCCGCCTACGGCAACGTGATTGACACACCAAGTAGTGTTTTAAGTCGGCTGGCGATACCGCCCGCTCACTCCTAGCGTTAGAAAACTGAAGTAAAGCGAGGCTTAGCAAAGAGAGGGAACTTCATACTCCAGACGAGGGCAGTGTTTTGTGTCATGCAAGCTGTTTGCTCTCGGCAGGCCCATGGTGTTTCACGCTGGCATCGTAAAAAAAAAACCATTATCCGCGCTTTGATGACTGACAAGAATAAACGGCCGGAGAAACCGAGCCTGGAGGGTGAAAACGGCAAACGAAGTGGGCACTCCGAGTTCTATAATCGTTTTGTCATCAAACTGTAGACAGTCTTGTTCACAAGGATCCTATCGGAAAGTGGCAGTCCCCGGGACACGCTGAGTTAATTAGCGAGGTTGCTGTTTACAATGCATGTTTTTATGTGTCTGGAGATGTGAAATTACGGTGCAGTGCTATAAATTTTAAAGCTGGCTTAACAGAGAATAAGAACCAGCATTAACATTTAGCGAACGAACATTACTTTTATAACTGTAGATATAAAAATGTTTTGTTGTGAAAAAAATCAAGCATTCTGACTAGACTGGTTGAACGCGACAGCCGTGCAGTGACATTTGATAGACTTGAATGTAACAAGTTTTATTTCCCAGCGTGTGTGTCACCCACACTACCGGTATGTGACGGCCTTGGACGTTTTGCCGCTGTTTCATGAACTAAGGTAAGTGGCTGCCATGCAGAAAATTCATTATATTTATATTTAGAGTAGATCTGAATCTACTGTAATTGTCTCTCCATCATCCGGTGACAGTTAACACTAAGCTGTGATAGGTAGCATTGACATTATGGCAAGTATCAGATCTTCCAATAATTGTATTTTATTAGTTGTAGTTCTGTACAGCGCTTGTGATATAATATACACTAAAACAAATCGTATTATGCGTGATTTCAAATTGATTTTAGTCTCTCTTGAAATCTTTAATGAAGAAATAATTTACCAGAGAGCCGTTATTGTGGCCAATAGATACAAGTCTTCACCAAAGGGTTTTTATGGTCAGCCTGTGGTCAGGTTAAAAAAAACGTTGTTATGGCAATTTCGCAAACGAACATGTTGAACTTGCCAAATGGCCGAACGTTACAGCTAACCATTCATCTCAGCGTCTTGCCAAAATACCGAAAAATTCAATGCGCAAACAAAACTAAGTCTAGCCAACTGGCCAAAATAATTAATTGGAATTTATTGTCGTCAGTTTTAAATGCCATTCATAGACGTTTTTATCACTAACCCAACAAGGGAAGCAACACACGACATAACACCTCACAACCCATTCTAGGCGGACACCGCAAAGTTAAAAAAAATAATAATAAAAAAGGACGAGACGGATGTAAAATAAAATGCGCGATCATTTTTTCCAGTCCTCTCCTTTACTTGAGTAAAATCTTACTCGCATGAGATAGCCGTGCTGCGGTTTTCACCGCGCCACATCTTGCAGAATGTCTGGTTTCACCACTTTCCGGCCCAGTGTAACTATACAGTTTACAGGATCCGGACCCCATCCTGATCATAAAACTGAGATAAAACTATCCACTTGTGGGCCCTATACCGCAAAGCCTCCAATTTTCAAATGAAGTGCTTTTTGTTTAACACTCCATGCTTGAAATTGTTACAGGAGACACAGCCTTTGAAATCGTTTAACATCGCTGTTTTTTATTGCGTGTTCTAACACCTCAGTTTCAGGTGGCTTGCAGACTGAGTTGAGTTCTTTTTTACCTTTTTCAAGTCTAGTTTCAGTTAGTGCACTTAACTTACTTTGACGACTTTGACATCATTTCTCCACGAGTAAAAAACAAGCGTCAAAACGCCAGGTTGGCTTCTTTAGGTAAGTTCCCACAAACTTTACTCCTGTTTCAGCAGCTCTTGATGTTACACAAATTGTTTTAGAACATTCGTTTGGTGTCTCGATTAAAACATCTCTGTTGGTTATTAATATTTTGTTAAAAGTGGATTGATATACCATTGAATGTTACAATGTTCCAAAGTGTCTGCGTAATATTAAAACAGGGATTTAATGTGAGTGGAAAAAGAATGTGGTATTTTTTTCACTACCCGTAACTTTCGCTCACCCGGAGAGCAGAATCATGGCCAAAATCCTTCTGTATTTGGAAGAACATAATACCAGTGACGCAGAATCAGTCAATGAATAAAGCACCGCGGGGCCATACGTGTTTAAATCACGTAAGTTTTTAACGATATTCCTACTTTTAAAAAAAACGAAAAAAACAAACAAAACCTATGTTTGCTTGGCCCCCCAAATAACCTTAAATGCTGCAAAGAATAAAATATGCTCCAAGAGTCGGATTCACCAAGTGCCTAGGATTTAACACAATATTAATTTTATTAACTGGCGGTCTTGGATATGCCATAGTTACGATCGATGACACTGCCTCTGTTAGACATCAGTGAAAAACAAGACATTTTCTTTCAACATTCGAAAAGTTACGCTGAATATGTGGAGTGACGTCTTGTGTCTACAAATATGACCTGGATGTTCCTTATTGATTTTTTATCTTTTCGTTTCATTTTCTTGTCTTTCTCCTTCTTTGTTTGTTTGTTTGCTATTGTTTATAAAACGAAGTGAGAAAATACGAAGGCAGAAGTTTGTGTACTTCTGCGTACACATGTTCTGATGTCTCCTTAGTTCTGCATTTTATTCATTGACATCTTCCTGGCTATATAGTGTCATGCTTTCCGACTCAAGATTACGCAAAAGTGAGGATGAGTTCTGCTGCTGTACTGATTCGGCTTGATTTCTTTACAATACTACATTACCCTATTTGTGCATGTTATCTTCTAGAATGTTACAAAAATCCCCTCCCCCCCTGAAACAGGACCCTGCTCATCTGAAACGCCATCAGTTGGGTAGAATTCAAACTCTCTTTTACATACCATGAAAAATGCCCCTGAAATGCATTGTAAGTTAGTTTTTGATATATGCTAAAATATCTTTCAAGGAATTTTAGCACAGCACATTGAGATGATGATTGTACTTCCTGGATTTCTGCTTGACTCAAAGGCGGAATGAACAGTCGAATCGGCTGTTTGTTTGAACAAGAATTATTACACCTTCAATAGAATTATCAATTATCAGAAATGAAAAGAGTGCACAAAATAATATTTGCACTGTGCTGTTAGCAGAGGAAGGTGATATCCTGCATCGCGTATGTCAGCCAGAGAAACAGTCCTTTAAATGGCTCAGAGACCAAAACCAAACACAACTCAACAAAACAAAAACACAACCGGATTTCTACTTTCTAAGTACAGTTATGGGGCTTTAGTAAGGTTTGATGAGCATATTACATAGGTATAACTGCATAATGGTGTCTTATTTGGTGTGTTTGCATGAGATTTTCAGGCATGTTAAGTTTAAACGTCAGTTGTGTTCGAATTTAGCTTTTAAAAAATCCGGATACGTAACAGATTCGGTCCCGTGGAAGAGGTTACGGTTCATTACCGTTATGATGGATTTGTTTACGTTGTAAGCTCGCTTCCCACAGCCTATCATCCCCACCCCATGCACATTACCTGTGCCCACACAGAGGTAGGTCATTGACCGGTTTGCGGTCAGTAACGTCATGACCAGGTTACGGGTTTCTCCTAAGATTTAGAGAGTTATTTACAGCTCTTAGGTTTCTCTCACCTCAAGTCCAGGCCACAGGTGTGGTCATTAGGTGCCGGGGAGGAAGAAAACGGTGTTTGACCCTGGTATAGTTTGTTATTACAGACACGGAGAAACTGGAGGTCCACGTTTTTCAGGAGATAGCCATGTTCTTTCTTACATTTACAATGTAATCTTTATATTAAATTTTCTGTATTCGGGCGAAGCGGCAAATCTGCTTGTAGATTGTAAATTTTAATCACCTATTCTCATCCCCTCTTTATAATTATTGTTTTTCAAACTCTCTGTCTCTCTCTCTCTCTATTTCTCTCTCCCTCTCTTTCTCTCTCTCTTTCTCTCCCTCTGTCACATGCACACATCCATACAACACCTCTCTCGTTAATAGTGCATGCACAAAAATTTAAGACTGGCGTTTTTAAAGACTTCAGAATCTATGCTTAGAATAAGATAGACCAGTGGACACTGACCACCGACTCCGTACATAGGGCAATTCTTCGCGCAAATAATAAGTGCATCGATAACTGAAGTATATTATTTAACTAATGCTTAAAAGATTGCAGGAGAATCTATCTTTTTCAAAGCCAGAAAAATTTTGACGGGCGTTTGACAACTTTATACCACAAGACCAAACTGCACTGGTCATAAAGTCTTTGCGTAAGCGTACGGAATGGTCAGTACTTGCTTCTTGTGAGATGAATAGTTTTTTAATTACATCATTATTAGTGTTGAAGGCATGGACATAAGTTTAAAGGGGCTTAAAAATTTCCCCTCGGTTAAGCGAATTAAAATTATCAGTGCCTGCAGAACTGTTTCACCAATGTTAAACCGTTTTGATGGAGAGGCCTGTGGTGAGTGTGACAGTTTGGTGGCGTCTTCTACTAATCCCAGATAATGACAAACACTATCTCTTTCCTTTAATCTGAGCCAGTATCATTTCATTTATACTGACCTAAATAGATATGGGTTTGTTTTGTTTTGTATCTGTGCCTTGAAAGGAATTGCATGTCCAAAATGGCTGGTCACTGTGACAGTTTTCACAGTCATGCTTTCCTTTTGCAAATTTATCTGTTTAATTTTTACTTTGATGCAATTAACCTGCAGGAAGTCTGTAGGTTCTTTACGGGTTTATGTCCTCATGAACGGGTTATATTTGGAGTGGTGTGTGTATTTTTCAATGACAAAATATTTTACGTAATTATTTGTTAACTCGTTTTACAAAAAATTTCAGATGTGTTAAGTCCCCTGTTTTTCTTGAAGTTATAATTACAGTTTACATGTACTTATCTATCTACTGTACATCGGATCTTTCTCCAACCCCCCCCCCCCCCCCAATGATCTTTGGACTAATTCTTGCCATGGAATAAGGTTGCAGTGTTTGCTGTAGTTTGAGTGTCACAACCGGATCTAGATTTATCATGGTCTGGATAGTGTGTCCCTTATCTCCAGTTGATAAGTTCTTATCTTTGGTTAAGCTGTTCATGGCTGCGGCTGGCACTACGTAACCTGTAAAAATTAGGTCCTGGTCTTTCAGTGCAGTTGTACGACATGTTCCAGACATACCGGATCCGTCTCTCTCTGTCTCCTCCCTTCCCTTTCTCTGCTTCCCTCTCTGTTCCTCCCCGCTCTCTTTCTTTCTGCCCCCCCCCCCCCGGGCGAGGTTACAATTTTGTAAGATACGGTGAAGCCCCCCCGTTAATAATTAATAAAAGCACAAATTTGGGAGCCTTGAAAATCAGTTTATTCAACTTCTACAACATAATGTCAAACTTATACCCCCCATAGATGGGCGCAAATGTAGCACAACAAACAGAGAAGAGATATTTTATAATTTCACTTAATCTCTGGAGACCCTCAGCTGGCGGAGAGCCCTGGGCTGCAGCCCTTAAACCCCGTGTCTTAATCCGGCACTGCCCCTCCCTCAGTGACGGATCTGCTATGAAACTAATAGAAACGAAGCTTAAGCTTCAGGGGCCCCTGGGGAAACTTTTTGTTTAATAAGTGAATCTTGGATGTTGCCTTATTGTTGCTGGTTGTGAACGATCTCCATGACAGTTCGAGCTTCAGGGTCCCAAACAAGTAGATCCGCCACTGCCCTCCCCCCTCCCCTTCCTGTCTCTCCTCTCTCTCTTTCTCTCCCTCATTCTTTTCTGCCCCCCCCCCCGGGCCGCTCTCTCAGTCGTTCACTTTCGCATGCACGAGTAATTCTTCAGACTTTCAAGTAACCTGAGAGTCACAAGACAGCAACACTTGAACACATTATGGATATGACGTGTTGATAGATCGGGGCATGTTTCGTACAACCAGCCCAGCGAAAGAAGTCACAAGACCCTTTGTCATGCAAATATAATAACCCACTCGCTTTCCCCCTCGGCCCACACCAGGAGAGGGGATCTACTACAACACAAGATATCACACACACGTACCTGTTGACAGGCGCATGACGACAGGCAAGTAGCTCTAGACAAAATCACTCAAGGAAACACTGAAACTAGTGTGGTTATTTGGTTGCACAGTGTACGTGTGGCATGGAAATGAACACCACAGCCTCTGTTGTGATAGACGAAATGAACACATTCTTCGCTGATTGATTGAGGCCAGATGGCCAGATAACGTCTCACTCACATCCCAGCCAACTCCTCCCACAAAAAACCCCAGACAGAAGTGATCAGACAGTAAATAAACACTTCGGTATTCGATTGACAATATTAATACATTGTACACATTTTTACCTTGAAACACGCATCATTATACATTTCATACTCATATAACCACAAATGTCTCCTCAACCTTCCTTTGAGGTGATAGACGTTGCTTACTCACTTAAATGGAAGTTGGAAAATGCAACAACAGATGCCACAGGCTGGCATAAATAATATCTATTTATTTTTTATATATTTATCTATTTATTTTTACACTCATTTATTTATTTATCTACTTACGTATATAATATTCGTGAATTCTATATTTCTTTTTTTACTTGAATAATTATTTATTGATCGATTGATTATATATAAACCGTACTTGCCAAGCGACTGTCAGTACTGCTGTGCAAGAGAGCTCACTTCAAGAGAGGAGAGATTTAGATTTGGGGTACTGGTTACCTTCATCTCTCTCTTTCTCTCTTTGTAGTTTTACATGCTTTACCTTATCACGGGTGTCAGGTCAGAAAAATCTGCTACTGGTAACATGTAATCCAGTACAACCTGTTTCATGAACTGGTACGCTAGCATGGTATCAGTGGGCGTGCACCTGTCGGTGCAAACGGCCAGGGCGGAGGAGGTTTCATCTAACCCAACGGCCACATGCTAGGGCACAATGTGACCCTCAGTACTTGAGTCCTTCATATTGGCCCCCGGTAGCGGTGTGGTCATAGGCTTGTTTGCCTAAATCACAGACGAAGAATTGAGCAAACTTCCCGGACGCAGCTTCGAAGCTGGCGGCAGCAGGCCAGTGGTTGATTGATAGGGCAGATGGCAATATACCGTCACTCTGGCCTGGATATCGTGACACAGAACATCCACCAGTATTGGTGTTCTTTGGTTTGGGTCTTTCACCCTAGTCAGTTGGGACTGCGAGGCTGTGGAGTAGCCTACAGGCAGCCGGTCAGGCAATATGACTGTCCCTCTGGCATCCTCCTGCACCTGGATACATTTCCAGTCGTCTTGACCTTGTCTTGCCACTTGGATAAGTTGTGTCCAGGCGAGAGAGTGAGTCTGATGTTTGCGCAGCTCTTTCTCACTAAAAACTAATTCTTTGCGCCAGTCTTAACACTCACCTCGTCTTCGTTCATCTTTGTCTCGTCTTCTTTCCTCTCAAAATTCCAACGGCGATGGGCGAGTGCGGTGGCAGCAGGTTTGGATAGACTGGAAGCTGTTAGCACAGACCTACACGTTGGTGGCTGTGGGCTATGGTCGCTTCATCGTCGATTGAAGTGGAGGCGTGGGGAGGCAGCACCCACAGTAGCTGAGCAGCCTTATTTAAGGATAGCACTGCTCACCTCAACTGAGGAAGGGGCTAGAAAAGGTGCCCTAGAGAAAGCCCACTTCACATCACCCTGACTGGTATACCGCGACCAGTGGGGATCCCTTTTTGCGGTCGAAACAAAAAGAAATTCAGCTTACTCAGGCTAGGAGCCTGGAATATACGCACACTACAGGACAACTCAAACAACCCGGAAAGACGCACTGCACTTATTGCCATTGAGCTCAGCAGGTACAACCTGGACATAGTGGCACTCAGTGAAACCAGACTCCCTGATAGTGGCCAACTCAAAGAGCTCAGTGGTGGATACACCATCTTCTGGAAAGGCAAGGGTGCAGTCGAACCGAGACAGCATGGTGTTGGGTTTGCAATTAAAAATGACCTTGTCAGAAACTTGCAGTCCATGCCAATTGAAATAAATGACAGGCTAATGACACTCAGGATCCCAGTTGGGAAAAGCCAGTCAGCCACCCTCATTAGCGCATATGCGCCCACCATGACAAACCCAGATGAAGCCAAAGACAAGTTCTATTCTGATCTCGAATCTGTCATATGCTCTGTCCCGGCAGCTGATAAGCTGATACTCTTGGGGGACTTCAATGCTAGGGTTGGCTCAGAAATCTCAGCGTGGCCAAATGTTTTGGGCCCTCATGGAGTTGGTTCATGCAATAACAATGGGTTGCGCTTACTTACTTTGTGCGCTGAATTTGGCCTGTTCATTACCAACACAAATTTTAGTCTCCCCGTGAGAAACAGAACGTCATGGATGCATCCCCGCTCAAAGCATTGGCATCTCATAGACTATGTCATTGTGAGGAAGACTGACAGAAAGGATGTCCTTGTAACAAAGGCGATGTGTGGTGCCGAGTGTGGAACTGACCACAGACTCATTGTTTGCAAGCTCAGACTAACATTGAGGCGCATTAGACGCCCTCAAGGGAAAGTGCCACCTAAACGCCTAAATGTTTCAAAACTCTGCTCAGCTGAGAAACAGAGCGAGCTCTCCTCAGAACTCTCCTCAAAATTGGATTGCGTGACTTTTGACCCTGAGAACATTGAACAGAGCTGGACTGACCTAAATACGACTGTACACTCTTGCGCCAGCAGCACAGTTGGTTTTCCTGTCCGCAAGCACCAGGACTGGTTCAATGATAATGATAATGAAATCAAAGTGCTCATCAAAGAAAAAAATAGTCTCATCCAAGCTCACTGCAGTGATCCCTCTTCCACAGCAAAAGCTGATGCACTGCGTGCATGTAAGGGTGTACTCCAGAAGAAGCTGAGGAAAATGAAAAATGACTGGCTAGAAGAGCGAGTAAGAGAAACTCAGAAATATGCCGACACAAACAACACTAGAAAGTTCTTTGAGAGCCCCCGAGCTGTGTTTGGACCATCCCGCTCTGGCACTACGCCACTTCTTGCGTTAGATGGTTCAACACGCATTGTTGAATTGAATGCCATAATTCAGCGTTGGGCAGAACATTTCGGAGGTGTGCTAAATCGGCCATCAAATATAAATACTGAGTCCATTGACCGCCTCCCTCAGACTCCTATTAATGCAGCTCTTGCCAAGCCATTCACAGCAAATGAGACCCGGACTGCCACAAATCAGATGTCCTTTAACAAATCACCAGGCGTGGATTCAATTCCTGCTGAGGTGTATGCCTTCGGTGGAGAAAAGCTTATTGAAAGGCTGACCGTGTTGTTCAATCATATGTTGAAAGCAGGGAAGCTGCCACAGGACTTCAAAGATGCTTCAATCATCCATCTGTACAAAAACAAAGGGGACAGCCAAGTCTGTGACAACCATCGGGGAATCTCTCTACTTTCAATTGCTGGCAAAATATTGGCAAGAATGCTTCTGAATCGCCTTCTTGATCACCTCTCGTCAAATGACTTGCTTCCCGAGAGCCAATGTGGCTTTCGTAAAGAGAGGGGAACGGCGGATATGATCTTTGCTGCCAGACAGATTCAGGAAAAATGCACGGAACAAAATAAAGCGCTGTACATCACATTTGTTGACCTCACAAAAGCATTTGACACAGTGTGTCGTGAAGGCCTCTGGAAAATCTTGGCGAAGTTTGGGTGTCCACCCGAATTCATCACAATAGTGCGCCAGTTTCATGATGGCATGCAAGCTGCAGTCAAAAGTAACGGCAGTGTTTCAGAGCCCTTTGCTGTCACAAATGGGGTAAAACAGGGTTGTGTCTTAGCCCCAACTCTGTTCAGCATCATGTTCTCTGCAATGCTACAAGAAGCCTTTAGCTCTCCTCCTCAAGGGGTAAGCATCAAGTACCGAACTGATGGCAGTCTATTCAACCTCAGGAGACTTCAGGCAAAAACCAAAACCAAAAGTACTCAAGTCTGTGACCTACTATTTGCTGATGAGTGTGCACTTCTGGCACACGATGAGGATAGCATGCAAAACTGTGTTGATAAGTTCTCTAGTGCCTGTGACAACTTTGGCCTCACAATAAGCACAAAGAAGACGGAAGTGCTCCATCAGCCTACTCCAGACGACAAGTATCCTGTGACCCCAAATATCAAAGTCCATGACAGTCTTCTGAAGGTGTCGGAGAACTTCACCTATCTTGGCAGTACACTGTCTTCCACGGCTCGTGTTGATACTGAAATTCCCTCAACAATCAGCAAAGCCAGCTCTGCATTTGGCAGGCTTCGAAAGAGAGTGTGGGATGTTGCCGGCATTCGCACAGACACTAAGCTGAAAGTGTACAGTGCTGTGGTCCTTCCCACCCTACTCTATGGGGCTGAAACCTGGACAGTGTACCAATCGCATGCCAGAAAACTAAATCACTTTTATCTGGCCTGCCTTAGAAAGATCCTAAGGATCAAATGGCAGGATAAAATTCCAGACACTGAGGTCCTCAATCGTGCCAAGGAATTGAGCATCTTCTGCCACCTGAAAAAAATTCAGTTACGTTGGGCAGGACATGTTGTCAGAATGCCCGACTCCAGACTCCCTAAGCAAATCTTCTTCTCTGAGCTCTCCAATGGAACGAGGAATGTTGGGGCCCCAAAGAGACGTTACAAAGACACTCTCAAGCAATCACTGAAGGCCTTTGCCATTGATGTGAGTGAGTGGGAAAAGCTCTCGCTTGATCGTGCAAATTGGAGGGCGGCCCTTACCAGAGGCAGCAAAGCATGGGAAGCTGACAGAGTCCAGCAGGCTATCAAAAAAAGAGAACGGCTCAAGAAAAGGCCCAGTGGTACTGAACCAACGGAGCACTCTTGTCACTTATGCGGAAGGGTCTTCAGGGCAAAAATAGGACTTATCAGTCACATGAGAAGCCATAAGTCATGAAAGAACAGTCTTTCTATTCTGTCCTCTGTGTCCTTTACTTCTCTTTATTGTCCATGTGTTGAAATTCTCAACAATTTCTGTTCTTTATTCCTCTGGTGTTGTTAAGGTCATCATCATACCTGATGGACGAACTATTATTATTATTACCTTATCAGTTGCTTCATCACCTACCGCCCTCCTCCGCCCTAACCCCTTCTCCCAGACAAATACCATTAATTGGGTATTTATTGTTCGTCTGTAATGTTATCAAATAGTTGGCAGTGATCTCTTCAGTTTTCATCTCCCCCCCCCCCCTTCCCAAAACACTATTCTCCAGCCTCAGTGCATTTCCTTCGTTGACACACCATATGGCTTGAGGAAACCAACACGTTGATCGTGCTGATTGCTGTGTACATGGCAGGGATCGGTTCACGCCAAAAGGTGTGGCTGATGTACTCTGTTCACCCCCCTGTCTACTGATAACTTCGCGAGACTCCAGAAGCCAAAGAACTTCAGTAGTGCAGCAGTCACAGGTATGGGATACAGACTTGGGGGCCGGGTGTCATCTAAAAAGTATGCATCCTGGGGGGGGCGGGGGGGGGGGAGCTCCAACGTACGGAAAAAAAAACATTCATGAGGGATGGGAGGGGTGGCAACTAAGCGATCTCTTCAATTATGATAAAAAATGAGAAAGTTTGGTTTGGGTTGTTATTTTTTAAGGTAAGTTAATTTATTAGACTATAAATATTATAAAAGTCATGCTTGTTACGAAACAGTCAAATACTCTAGAATGATGCAAAATGTCATTTAAAGTTTTCAAGCTTCGAGGGCTTATCATCGACACTCAACATCCTAATGGCTATACGTTGGTACAAAAGAGAAGGGGAAGTTGAGGCCAGACATGTGAAAAGCATACTTGGCAGTCCAAAATATCCAGATCGAGCGAAAGTACTTTACGGGTTGACCCATGTGGCTTGGAGGCTGAGCACCGCCGCCTTATGACGTTTAATGTTAATGCTCTGGAACATTTGCCCTGATATGTTCTTATAAGCCCTAGGAATACCGTGGATCGTGCACTGGTGATGAAGATCTACTAACTGCATCCGCATACGGCAATGTAGATTAACAAACAGGTATTTCCAATGTCCATTCAAGAGCCAAGCAGAGAATGCACTTCCTACGTAAGTTAAGATCTTTTAATGTTGATATAGCACTGCTTTTTTGTTGTTGTTGTTGTTGTTCTACAAAGCCACAATCGAAAGCATAATAACGTATTGTGTAGTACAGCATGGGGAGTCAATGCCAGAGAAAGTGGCGAGAACAAACTTAACACCAGTCATCAAGAAAACATGCAACATGGCAGACACGGCATTTTTCAGTTTCGATCATCTGTTCTCAAATGGTCGTCTTAAATGAAATCCACCATCCCCTGTTTCATCAAATTTCTAGATCATCCAAGAGCCACAGAAAAATACACATAAACGCAAACAAGGAAAGGTACAGAAGATCGTATTTACCTTCCGCAATTCGCCTCAACCAGACACTCTAGCCAGATGTGTGCCATATTTCACTAAAGTTCCTTATCATTTCACTTCATGTATGCCTGTTATTGAGTTTATTGATTTGTAATAATATGTTTATGTAATGATGTGTAAGATGTGAGTAGCATGTGTGTGCTGTTAAATGCTCTTTGAAAGAGGATTTCCCTCATGGGACAGTAAAGTTATTCTTATCTTATCTTATCTCCTATCGTGTCTGGCCGATATCATCGTTCCAGCCAGCGATCATCATGCCTAGAGAGTAGAAGACGGTCAACACCCATTCTTTGGTCAGACCAGATGTGTTTGAATTAAAGATAACTTAGATGATTCAAAGAGTATGTATTTATAGAGAGATCTCACTTCCGCCAAATGGCGAAACTAGGTCGCTGCGGTAAACAAGAAATTGAAGAATTGAATGAGACCGCCTTCACCAAAGATAGTGTGCATATCTGTTCACTGTGATTTGTTCATATTTTTGGGCTGATTGAAACTATTTAGAGCCGTTTGTAAGCCCTTACATCCCATGGAAATGCACAAACGGATATTTTTTACCGCAGCGATCTACTTTCCGCTCCATGCCAACAATGGTTTCGCGGTGCCCCCCGTGTCTCGCAGTGCAAATGGACCAATAATCAGGTGAGTGTGCATGAGAAAACCCACAATATGTCGACAGAGCTGATTTTGAGAAAAACGGCTTTGAAGTGAAAATATGGGTCCGACACAAACTTCCAACTTGGCTGTTGTTTAGGGGACCGTGGCATGTTACAGGGTAAACTGTAGACGAGCAATGAACACTACTCACTATGATCTCTATAACGGCTTAGTTTTTAGACTACGGTCTCCTAACAGCAATCACTCTAATATCAATGGGTCAATTAGCTATTGCCACTTTTAGGATTAAATGCCCTTTTCTCAAAATCTTGTTTTAGGGGTGTCACTGACTTCAATTTATCAGAAATGTCTTGTCTTTTATTATATGTACAGAACTCAAAATGTCATGTTTGCGACATATTGTGGGTTTTCTCATGCACACTCTTAATTGAAACATCTCTATACATCTATGCTCTCTGGGTGATTTAGAGTTAGAGCGGCCTGTATCCTCCTCCTAGTCTAAGTTACAGTTCAAAGTAGTTGGCTGTGGACTACTTGTCACAATTAATGTGTCGTAATTTACTAGCACAGCTGAGAACGTATTTCTTATTAGTTACTGTGTTTGATATTAATTGTTACTTTGAATATTATACACTGCTTCTGCCAGTGCCATTGATGAATGATTTATATTCTATTATTAAGAATTATTATCATGTCCGACTTGTATCCCACAACTGTTTCGTTTACAGCGTGTTGACCTGACTCCATTGCACTACGGATTCGACATACTGACCCAAAATAGGGAATACTTGTCTTACAGCACAGTTTTAACCTAACAAAGGTCACGGTGACCCGAAATGTATTGATTTTTTTGTCTTTAAACAAAAGTACAATTTCGTTTTTCATTTTGAATTTATTATTTTACTGGGAGAGTAAGGAAAGGGGATGAGAGAAAATTTGTTCATATTTGTCTTTGTTATTGTTGCTAATGTAGGTCTTTGCAAAGTACAGTTTTTCTTCTTTTTGGCCTCATTTGAACTATATAACAAGCCCTATTAAAGGGTAACTTTTCTATGAGTGCGTGTGTTTTATTATTCCTCCATTTTCTTGTAAAATTAACTTTGTCACTTTTGGTTACGGGGGGAGGGGGGGGGGGTGGGGTTGACTCGGAAATATTCAGTTCACGTTAGATATATAATCTGTAAAATAACATATTATCTTTTGCATGAAATTATTCCTGATAACGTTGAACCCCGCCCCAGAAACGTTTAAATCCTGTTTTGTTCTACCCCGTCAAACACTCTCATTTCCTATTCATCGCACGTGGCTTGGCCCTAACCGATTTCACCGGCACGTTTGTCAATGTCTGCACTGTCAATAGCCATCTAGAGACTTTAATTACCGGCAATCTTAACCTCAGGTTTAGCAAATAAACGCAGCTTGTTGCCACTCTTCTTCCTCTGCAAATAAATTCAGTTAGTTTCGTTTCTTCAACGTCATTAAAATTTCACTTGTTAACACTGAGTTCCCGAAAACCTCTACTGGCTGTCGCTGGGGGACCGTGGGATTTCACGTTATAAGTTATAGATGAACAGCGAATACAACTCTGTATTTTCTCAATTTGGCTTTGTAGTCAGACTATGCTTCCCTAACAACAGCCAATCAGATTTCAGCTTTCATGAATACACGACGACTCTTCTGAAGGGATGGTGACTATTTTTTAAAATTCTTTTTGAGGTGAAATTTGAATCGGATCCTTGCTTTTCTTCTTGGGAATAGTATTATTCCATGTACTTTGTTTAAATTTTCAAAATAATATTAATTAAAAAAATAAAAAAAAGTTTGCCGGTAAATAGGCTTCTTGTGTTGAGATAACTGATTCCAGCACTCAGTTAATTTATCAGACAAAATTGAATATTCTATGATAATATTTATTACTGTTAGAGTCCCAGTCACTTACAGTAATATTGAAAAACAAGGCTATTCACCGGGAAAATCCAAAAGGGACACGAAATTTTGCCCCAGTTTAAGTCATGACGTCCCCCTTTCGAAGCAAAGCTCAAGTGATCCTGGTGTTAGTCACCCAGCTACAGTGCATAGTCGCATTGTGTGCACAAACATACATAAATGCACTCTTTGCACAAAGACGTCACAGAGGCATGTCTCATTCAAGAATGATTAGAAATGGAATCTAGTGTGGTTTTCTTGAAAAGTGTTGATGTCATGAGCGTTTGTGGATCTGAAGTAAGCTGTTGGTAACAGCCTGAATATTTTCGGAACTTTTGTGAAGGTTCACGTTATATCATTGTGCACGTTTGAACAAGATTTTGTCAAATATAAAAGACTTTTTGCACTGTCCACACAATGATCTTTATATACCATTTCTTTTGAGTGTGTGTTTGTGTGTCTGCATGTATGTGTGTGATTAAATACTGTTTAACGATTCATCGCTTCCAGAACATTGTCATTGTGAAGTAATATCATTCGTAGAGAGGTTTCACATTGAAAACATAAATAATAATAATAATATGGTCTGCTGATATTCATCTATATAATATAATATAATTATGTAGCAATTCTGTTTGGGAGGAATATAGACGGTTTTATTTGTTGTGTCCAAATTTCACCAACATCAGAAATGTACACCATCGACACTACCAGCCAAAACTAACGTCGAATCAGGTCAGTCGGTTTCCTGCCCTCAAGCAATAATAATCTTTGCACTCATTTGGCACCCAAATTCAGGGGCGGCGCAGGATGGGAATGAAGGAAGGATGGAGGGAAGAAGAGGGGGAGAGTGAGACGGGGGCGAGATAATTCTGTTGTCACCGGGCGCCTGGTCTGATGATACCAGCAGAGAAGATCAAACGACAAGGAGAAGGGGGGGGGGAAGGGGGTTGGGTGGGGGTGGAGGAATGTTAGAGGGATTGTGGGTTTGTTTCATATACATCCTAAAAAAAATGTGACATTGACTGTACGGCAGCTGAGCATGCGTTCTGCAAAACTCTTTTTGGGACGGCCGGCTGAGCCGAGCATGGGCGCGGGCATAGATTTGCTGTACGGTAATCTAAAAAGAAGAACTGAAACTCTGAGGAGAATGAAACACAAGGCGAAAACGAAAGACGAAATAAGTTCAACATTTCTTAGAACTGCACGTTGTATGACGTCAAGTAGGACAAGCCAATAAGGCGTAATCTGTCTAGTGCCAGAGAACAGGTGTATTCCTTCTCAAACACATCTAAAAGCAGCTAGGAGCAACGCACACAATATAATTATAATCGTACTATGATGGAGCTGGAGGGTGAGCGAGTAAGCACCTAACACTTCGTGACTTTGTGAGCAAAACCTAGCAATGAAATTTTGTGTACCGTCTCAATTTTTGACGATGAATTTCGTGACAGATCCAGTTTGGGCCAAAATTCAGTCTTTAATATTATTTATTAACGATTTTTTTAGCCCCAGAAAAAGAGACACATTCTCGTCGAGTAGAATGGAGCAGTGCGATCGAACGGCACCTTAGCTGGTAATAATAATTAAAAAGACAAATAAACGAATCATTGGGGAAGAACATAAAAATTGTTTGTTTTCTAAACTCAAATTAACAACTTCTAAAAAGTAATAATTTATTATATAATTAATGTGTTCCTTAGTAGTCATGCCACGGAGTATAGCTCTATAAAACGCGACAAACTCTCGAGCACCGGTATGGTAACTGTTTGCAATTCGGTTCCTGTGTACCATCTCACTCACATCTGGCATATATTTCGTACCAGTGGCGTGAGAGGAAAAGGGATAAGCGCCTTGTAACCACGAGCACACCTACTTATGGCGCCGCCTCTGCCAGGATATTTAATTCAGGTCAACAGTTACTGTAACATAACATTCCGGATCGTAATTAATAACAGCTATACGCGATACTAGTAGATCAGCGAATCATCCCATCACAAATGGCAGTATCGCAAACTTTCCTTGGCACGGTTCCCAGTGTTGTGGATGTTACATGGTTTTGTTTGTGTGTGTGAACGTATGTATGTGTGTGTGTGTCCGCGCGCGCACGTTCATTAATATAATTGTAGTGTGAGAGTGCTCTCTTTCTATCATTTTTTCTTTCTCTTTCTCTCTCTCTCTCTCTCTCTCTCTCTCTCTCTCTCTCTGTATGTTTTGGTGCTGCTTGTGTACAATGTGCCCCCCCCCCCCAGAAGTTTGGTAAAGAATCGTTTGAAAAAAAAATGCACTTGCCAGTGCGATTATCTTTCATGAAAATCTCATGTTTCATCTAAAAAATCCATGGGATCATAATTATACAAAAAGTGTTGATAAGTTCGTGCAGGCTGCTATTCCTGGTATGTATCAGGGTAACAGCGTTAACAGGGTCATCATTCTGTTTGCTCTGTAAAATGTTTATCGTCAGTTCCCAGTTTAAGTAACGTAAATGTCATTTTAGAATGGAACCATAGATCATTTAGTCCAGATTGTTCTTTCTTAAGTAGATACCAATAATCATCTTGTCGTAACTTCTTTTTCCCCCGCCGCCCCCCCCCCCCACCCTCAAATAAAGAAAGAATAAAATGAAAAAAAAAATCCAAATAAAAAAAAAGAAATAAGTTACGATTGTTTACCCCCACTTTCATTTGCTTTCTGATGACTGAAAAATTTGTAGACGGGAGGACTAAAAAAAACCAAATATAGTAATAATAATAACAATAACATTAATGATAACAGGATGAAGGTGTGTAAGAAAGAGTATAGAGGGAAGGGGAATTTTATTTATTTATTTTTGGAGGGGGAGGGGGGGGGGGTTAGGACATGAAATATGGAGAAATGACGGCAGGAGAGGGAAAAAGTGGCATAATGTAATTAGGAGAAGTAGGTGTTTGCTACAGATGTTGTGGGGATTATTTATGAGGTACCCCTGGCTTATGGTGAGAAAATTACCTATGAAACTGGGAAAGATTTAAGCTGGCGTTACATAGCACTTTAGAGATCGTGCCCAGTTGCCCGACCTCGTTTTTTATTACATTTATTTGTGTTACTTCAGATATTAAGGTGGGGCTGAATTCGATACTGGTATTTCCGTAGATCGATCCCGGAGTGGACTCATTGGGGTCAAATCTGATAAAAATCAGGTAGGAAAGTTGAAATAATTCCGCCAGGAAAAAGCTTCGATTATGCTTCTGTCAGTTTGTTTATAGTGTTCTGAATAGCTTATTTCATTTAAAAGTATTTCTGTTAATATATGGAAAATTCGAAAAGAATTAATTTCTTATGATCTTTACTCAACTGTTCTAGGGATGGCTGGTTGTTTTTCTTCTTTTCTTATCTGAAGATTTGGTCGCCCCCCCCCCCTTTTTTTCCGTTTCGTTTCGTTTTAGCATTTCAGCCTAATTTTTATTTCTGAGAGCTGGAAAGGATTTCGTTTTCATCGTTATTAGATAGAATGTTTGAAGCGGACATGCTTTTTACAGTGCGGTACGTATTCATTTTCAGTTTGTAAACATATATCTTGTGTATGAACCCAGTTCATAAATTGAAAATAGCAGGGGCAGCACATAATTGTTCTGGTAGTGTGATGTATTGAAATACACTTCCAGAATGCGCTGATAAGGAGCGATTATTTGGAATCGACAAAGCATTTTCATCCCAGACAAAGTAATCGTTGCCCCCATGCCAGCATTTGGCGACCATCTGAATGCGAGCTGGCGGGAGACTGCACCAATTACCTTTTTGTGTGCGCTTTGCCACATACCTCAGTTCCTCGAGCCAGGAGTTATGTCGTGCACGCGTACCGTAGCAATACCTTTCGCCTGTTAGAGGCGGCACAATTTATAGAGTGATACACTGTTTTATGTTACTGCTCACATTCAGCGGGGTGAAAAAGTGGTGATCTGCAAGGGCATGGGATGTCTCAAAAATTCGTGAAGAAAAAACAACAAAAACCCAGTTCTTTCCAAGTAACAACATCAACAAGAAGACTTAAAATAAAAGTACATAATGTAATACCGGGTTTTCCTTAGCTACAAACATGAACAACAACTAAAACACGTTCCACTTTCTCTGAATAATAATTGTTCCATTTGCATTGGAAAGCATTTGAAATTGCTCTTTGTGTTTTTGTCTGCACTGCATGAATGCTGAGCAGCCACGTTGACACTGTCACCAAGGGGTGCCAGAGACTGAACTTGTTTCACTGCCACGCCTAAGACACTCTAGGGTCCGTGATAAGCCACTATCACCATTTCGCTGATGTGACCCTAACAGAAACCTCTATAGTTTTCAGAAACGGAGCAAGTTATGTTCAGATAACTGCGGGTACCAGCAAATTATTTTCTCCTCCAGCATATCAATGTACCATGAGCCCAGTAGTGAAGGGGTTAAAAATCTATAGATTGAAAGAGAGAAAGTACACCTTTGTGAGTCTCAGTATTGACATTTTGATCTTCATAAATGTGAAAAAGTAATCACTAGTGGAGTGCAGTATGACTGGGGAACATCAGTTCACGATTGCCGCCATGCTGCCATTGGGTACGCTATAGACTACGGAACACAGTTAAGTAACGTCATGTCTGCCGCAGCGGGATTGTCTGATGGCCTAACCCCGCCTAAGCCCTGCTAAACTGTAGATAGTAAAACTATACGTGCTCGCAACATGTGAATATAATGTCACATTGTAGCGGCTTGCCTGTGACCGTTTACCTTGGGACCCAGGAAACAGTCCAGAATTAGAAGGAAGCTAAGTGCCATTTGACTGCTTTTGAGGAAAAAAAAAAAGGGCAAAACCATCATTTCAGCGTAGACCAGTCGAATTTCATGAACGTTTGCAACTCTTCGAGCAAATCATTAAAATATTAAAAATTCTAGTGGTTTATATTGAAATGCTTTTTTTAAATATATATTTTTTTTTTAAAGCAGTCAAATGGGACTTAGGTCCTTTCTAATTCTAACCCCTTCATTTATCTTTCCTGTCACTGATCCGATCTGACAGGCAATTTAATGCTCTCCTAAGTAATTTATTTATTCGAAAGCAAAACAAACTCACCCGTTTTACAACAGATGGCAGTTTGGCTGAATTTGGCTGAACCGAAATAAGTCTTTGTACGACTTATTTCTGCTCACATGTGATGCAGTGTACTTGTAACAATTATACCTCACAATAGTACAGTTCTGCGGAGACTTTGTTTCCTCAACGCAAATCATGATTTTGCTAAAATGCATTTGATCAATTTTGATTTTCAGGTCGTGGGTCAGTATTAATCCATTTCCATCATTTTGATCACATTTTCATCTCAGAAGTCTTCTTGACTATGTTTTCTTCTCTGATGTTAAATTACTGTTGCTTTCACAAGCTGTTTATTCCACGGTGCATCCAGATAACTGTATCAGATACAATATTTAAAAACTAAACACTCCTTGGGTGCCAATGTCAACATTAGTTACTCAGCTTTCATGCATTTCTGTCAAAGACACAAAGAGTGAGTTCAAATGCTATTCAATGCAGGTAGAACATTTAAGAGAAACTGGAAAGTTTTTTAGTTGTTGTTCATGTCGGTAGATCTTGCCGGCGGAGGTAAAACGTGTATTTCTATCAAACAGAAGGTGACAAAGAAAAAGGTGGGGGGGGGGGGAGTAACCTGTGCGCTCTGCTGCGAATTCCTGGTTTTCACAATGAGAAACCTTGCGAATGGTAGTTTAGCAATTACACATTAAAAAAAAAAAAATTCACGCCATTCTAAGAACTTCCGTCATCACTAAATGTTCGTGTTTCTGCAGATCAGCAAAAAGTCTGCAGAACATCATTCATTTTTTTTCTCACCCAACGGTTTTTTGAAGCTTGGCATGTTCCCTATATTTAACCATAAAGGCATTCATTAAGTAGTTCAATCACTTTGTACATTTAACAATTTCACAAAGGATTGACATCTTGGAATTCGCTGGTTTGCATTGAATAGATAGATTAATGTCATAATGATCTCCTACAAAGTAGGCCAGGACAAAAGAGGGAAAAGGATAATGTTAGGCTGTTTTCATCAAAATCAATAATTTAAAAAAAAAACAAAAAAGTCTTTGATGTGGAATTTTGAAGTGGCGCATGCAGCTGGAGCAGGTTTATTGCAGGATCGAATACTCCGTCGGTTCTGATGCCGATGTCGGACTCCAAGCTCATGCGGTCATTTAAATAATGGCCTCTATCCAAGTCTTTGTGCAAATTTTACATTTATCTATATAAAAAAACAGCAAGGAAAAAAAATTCACTGCTGCGAGGAAGAAATGCCCAGACCTGAAAAAATTACATGTGAAAGATAGTTCTTTTTGCTACCATGTCTATTCCTTTGACATGAAAGCGAAGTATCGTAATTTTGTAATAAATGAAAATAGGCCTAAAAATATCGAATAATGCTTTCTCCTCAACAGTGATGGCCTCCCTCCTGCCTTTGTTTTGTTTCGGATTTAAATTTCCGGTTGCGTTTCAGAGTTTGAAGGCATGAGTTTCTGTGCCGTCTGCCTTATGCACGGGCCATGCGGGTGTTAGTGTACCAGTTGTGGGTTGTTTTCTACCTACATCTACATATTGCAACCCGTTCTTTGAAACCCGGTTCAGCCTTACACTAGTATTATTATATGTGCGCATGTTTTTGCTCTCACGTGAAAGGTAGTCTATTTAAGGAATGGGAAAAGAAATCGAATATCTCGGTACTTATCTTGTAATGATGCATTTTCTCAACGGGCAATTTAATGTGATACGAACCAGCCGTTGCAAAATAGTTGGTGTAGTCGTCTAGATCTTCTTTTATCTTTGTCTGTGCCCTGGCAAGCTGTCGCTAAGGGCAAACAGTTCATTATGTCTGGGACATCCACCCTGCTCCTCCCACCCTCTCTCCAACCAGACAAAGTTATGAAATGACATCTGCAATTATTATTGTCTCTCTACTTTTTTGCCCCCTTGTAAGAGTCAGGTGACTGCAAAAAACACATTATGAAACGTCATATCCCTGGCATTTACATCGAAATAAATTCCAAGTTAGATTTTCCCTTTGTCACTTCGTAGCTTTTACTTGCCAGGAGCTTTGGCTGGAAGATTCGTCATGACGTGCGATTATAACGCTCTAACTAGACATGTTCAATGTGTCAAGTCATATCGTAGGAATAAGTTGTACTCTGGAGAGTGTAATGTACTGGAACTCTTGTCTTGGTTAACGTCACCACAACGGAAAAGGCGAGACGGAATCCTGAGTGTAACTGTAGTGGGGTTCTGTATATTGTGTAGAGTATACCTGACTAGTCATCTTATTTTTGACGTTGCCAACTCCTTGCGCTTATCAAAGAGTCGGCCTCCGTCTAATGGTGAAGCTAATTCGAACACGACATCCCCGCCCTCTTACCTAACTGAATTTCCCCGTGTGATTTTGTTAAGATAAAGCTGTCGCTAGTTTATAACTTCACTATAATATACCCTTCATTTTGTTGTTAACTTCCGATCCCCCTCCCCCCCCCCCACCACGCCAACTTTCTCTCTCTCTCTCTCTCTCTCTCTCTCTCTCTCTCTCTCTCTCTCTCTCTCTCTCTCTCTCTCTCTTTCTCTGTCTCTCTCTCCCCCTCTCTCTCTCTTTTATTTGTATATTAGTTCATGTCATATCGTAAATTGCATTATTTCACAAGTGGCCTTCATGTAAAAAAAAAAAAAATCATATATATACCTCACCATTTGAGATCAGTGAAGCGACTTAATATTTAGTCATCTTTATCTCAATACCAATAATATGAATGCCTTATCTATTGCGTAAAGAGTCCATGTAACGCCCTGTACCAGTGAACTAAGTGACTGATAATTGGTTGAAGTTAATTATAATTCCGCAGGTTTGCACAAAATAACATTGTTAAATTACCAGCTGCATTAACAGTGGAAGTTGTTGCCAACAGGACTATCCAGCGTCATGACAGTGTGTTTATTCTAGTGAATCACTTTTCTTAATCTTTACTTTCGAAATCAGTGTTACTACTATACTTGAACTTATGTCGCTGAAGAAGACAACAGAGAATCGTTGGAAATCTTATTTAAGACTACAGAGAGTCGTTGAAGATCTTACAAGAGACAACAGAGAATCGTTGAAGATCTTACAAGAGACAACAGAGAATGGTTGAAGATCTTACAAGAGACAACAGAGAATCGTTGAAGACCTTACAAACGGCAACAGAGAATTGATGAAGATCTTACTTAAGACAACAGACTCGTTGAAGATCTTACAATAAACAACAGAGAATCTTTGAAGACATTACATAGACATCAGAGAATCGTTGTTGATCTTATATTAGACAACAGAGAATCGTTGAAGATCTTACATAAGACAACAGAGTATTGTTGAAGATCTTACATTAGACAACAGAGAATCGTTAAGATCTTACACAAGACAACAGAGAATTGTTGAAGATCTTACATAAGACAGCAGACTCGCTGAATATCTTACAGAAACCAACAGAGAATCGTTAAGATCTTACATAAGACAACAGCTTCGTTGAAGATCTTACATAAGACAACAGAGAATTGTTGAAGATCTTGCATAAGGCAACAGAGAATCTTTGAAGATCTTACATAAAAGGATGGTCTTCTTGCAACTCAGAACATGATTTTTTCCTGCGAGGGTGGTGGTGCGTGAAACAGTTTTCCATTTCCACTACTTTTACCCTGTCTTTGAACCGCAAACCGGCCCACTCTTCGCCAGAGAATGTAGCGTGACAGGGACGTTACGCTCTGTTCACCCTGAACATGTTAGGAAGCCATATTTACAAGTTGCATTCCGATCGTATGACCGTCTAATCCGGTTGCAGTTTTATTACGAGTTTCCATTATGATGAATGCATAATCTTATCATAGCAGTAAATTTATTATAATGCATGAAATAGTCTGTCCGTCTGTCCCGCGATCATTCTCTTATCAGTTCAAACGATGCATTTGCATGATAAATTTAGTATCTATCCTAGCCAGACATCTTTTATATTGCGAAAAATCGGATAATAAATAGTAGGCTGTGGCTATAGTTTTGTTGTTATTGTTTTTAAACTGCAACCTTTATTAACATATTCAGGGAAACGCCGTATGCACGAGGCTGTCTACACACAGACAGTGACTCTTAACAGTGCTCCACTGCCTTGGGGAACAGCAGCTTACTATAACATTCTGTCTGATAACTTCTTTCTTTCTACCATCGATCCACCCCGCATTCACATTCGTTACATCTGTCACTCTTCCTTGGTTATTCTGTCAATCGTCAAATCGGTGGTGCACTTTAAAAAAATGCGAAACTTCCAGTGCCGCCGCTGCGTAGGAAGTGTTGACAGTCAGAGAGCTACAGTAGCTGTAGTATACCAATGGTCAACATAACAAATGCAAAAGGTAACCAAAATTGTTTTAGCAAATTATCTGATGTTTGGCATTCAACTGGAAAACAGTCCTCATTGCATTGTATGACCTGTTACAATTTATGTACATGATTTGGAGCGTTCGATTTCTGGGGCAAAAACTGATTTGTAATTCAGATGTCAATATTATAGAAACACTTGTGTACATATTCTCTCCTTCTCTCTCTCTCTCTCTCTCTCTCTCTCTCTCTCTCTCTCTCTCTCTCTCTCTCTCTCTCTCTGTCTCCCTTTTTCACTCTGTTTTCAAAAGTCAGTGTAAGTAGAAATAGTTCTGCATCTGTGTTTTTTTCCCTTTTGTTCTGTGTCCAGCAACTAGTACTGACTGAGGAAAGATAATTATAATACATTTAATCACCAAAACTTTGATATGGATTAGTGCAGCTGAACACAGTACTGTTCATTATCATGAAAGTGATCGGCGTCATTCAGGATTGTGTGAATAATTTATGATGAGATATTCTAGATGTCTGAAATAATAATTGAGTAGACTGGGCTATCAGAACTAGGTGACTGGTATTCGAAAGAATAGTTTTACCGTGGGTGCAGCAAAACAGTTTGACACAGGAGTAATGGAAAAATTTGGGGCATTTTGTTTACAAATATTTGTTTATTTGTTTTGTATTGTTTGTTGTTGTTTTCCACCCATTCCGGCACAATATATCCCCCCCCCTCTCTCTCTCTCTCTCTCTCTCTCTCTCTCTCTCTCTGTCTCCCTCTCTTTCTTTCTTAGTTTTGGGTTTTTTTTTCCTACGGATGGATTTTTTTTCCGAAGGTCGCCAGCGGCAGCTGGGGGCGATGACGTGTGTTGGGATGAGTGTTGTCTGATCTTGCCCCAGAGGGAATTGCTATTGCTATGTATCTACACTGTGTGTCTGTTATACTTTGCTTGGAATTAGATAGTATTTTTGTGGATCGAACTGTATTCACTTGTTCTTGTGACGAGGGACGATAATATGCAGTGAAGGGAAATGCTTTTTCATTTACTTTCAAAGTCGTCGCTAATCGTCCCCGGCCGACTTTGGACTGTGGGTCTCGATCAAGTTATCATCAAGAATTAGTCTCCCACAGATGTTTACTTTGCCTTCTGTGGAACATTATACCATAACTGCAAACGGAAATACAGTTAATGTTAAGTTTATTAAAAGATAAATGTGGACGAAATGAGGAGTTTGATCACAAAGTGTAGAGTGAACACGACGGAAGTGATACATACGAAAGAACGCATCGTAGTAACTATTGGTGCTCTATGTTCCTTGTACATGCCCACGACTTACATGTATGTAAAATGTGAATTTTGTTATTTAACAGAGAAGCAGCCGTATAGGGAACGGGAGTGCCGACCGGATATGCTAAAACATGACTTCCAGTGGCCAACTACGGCCTACACAAATTAACACTGTTCAAAGGGGACCATGGCCTGAGCATGAACGATTTTGTTTTATTTGAGAGTAATATCTTATTCCATTACAATTTAGCTTCAGGAGCATCGTCTTCTGTCAGCCCTATAGACGCAAAGAGCGTTTTCGACAACATTTTGCCCCCCCCCCCCCCCCGGAACAAGTAGGAACGCAGAAAGTCGTGACGCCACTTCACATGAAAATTCCCGTTCCCAGGAGGAAAACGGTGTGCAACATTCATAACTCTGGTATCGGGTATAAATTGATCCGGTAGCGAAACACAAGCAACTTGTCTATTATGGTTTATGGCTTTGTCTTTCATGCATTTTTAAAATTTCTTCATTTCTCAGGCAGCATCTTAAACCAGGATAAAAGTGTAGATTCCAAGCAAGTCAAGGAGGACCGCCGATGACATCATCGTCATCAGCGTCGTCGTCATCAGTCTCAGAAGAAGAAATACTACAGCCTAGACAGGCTCTGGTGCACCACAGAACTCGCCAGGCAGCACCACCCATGTTGAAGGAGGAGCTCCGCCTGTCAATCATCGCCAGGAGACACGCCCGTGGCGAAAAACAAATCAAAATTGAGTACCCGGAACCAAAAGTCATGGAGGTAACTATACCAGATAAGGCTTTGGCTAGAGACCTATGAAAAGTAAATTGATTTTGCTTCAGTGCGGCATTCAAAAAATCATAGAATCGTGAATTTCAAGTTTCAGGTCGAATGGACATTGTAAGGTTAGACTGTCATATCAGAATTGATGAAAATTAGGTCATGAAAATATAAAGGAAATTCGGCTGCGGCTATCTGGGTCAAGTAGTCAGAGCACCGACAACAGGTGTTTTATGATCTGTTTATGGCCGATCTCCGAAACTGTTATTAAAACCGCTTTGCTAGCCAAGTAGATCTAGTTACTGTGGGCGACAAATCAAATCTCACCATAACCGTACTCTTAACTTTGAACTTCCGGAAGACTACATTGGCAAACTACTCCAAATTTAGCCCAAGCATCAAAGTGATAAATTAATATAGACCTACCTTTACTTTGTGCATGAATGTACATAATATGCGCTGAAAAAAATGTTTTGTTAGAGATTCCCTGCACAAATACACAGTTCGCAAATTCAGGTCTGATTTCAAGCAGGCAAATATGAGTCATTGCAAAATAAGAACAGCCCAAATCTACCTGTGATTGTACCCTGCTATGAACTGTCAATCAAATTGTGAGCAATAATGGTATCTTAGAGGTTTAAAACACATCATTTCATAAAGATAAAGAATTTACTATTCCATTTTGGGCAATAAAAATGTGAAGATCTTTTTTTTTTCACTTTAAATCAGTTTCTTTTCTTTTCGAGGGTTTTTGTTGTCCGTGTGTGCACATCTGTTATTTCGTGGATCTATTTAGATAATTACATGCTGTAAAAGTGCATGTGGCCGTTCCAACAGTCACATCTTCACCAATAATAAAGAAATTAGGCTGAAAATCGGTATTGCCGTGGGCTAAGGCGCATTATGGTCGATATTAATGAGTTTGCGTCCGACTTTTTGTGTGCACACTGACAAAAACAATGGCCATTGTTAAATCAAGGGCACTAATTCTAATAAACTGAAACAAAAGAAAGAAATGTGTACACATGACATATCACACAACTTCGATGTGACCAACAACTTTCCTTCATTGAGTAGTATTCAGTTTTGCACATTTAAATAGCTATAGGCAGTTTAAAAACTATACTTTGGCAGGTAGATTTGGGCTGTTCTTATTTTGCAATGAATCATATCTGTAACTGGCTTGTGTGCAACATTCACAATTGGTTTGAATCAAAGTATTCAGTATTAAATGTGTTATTATAGCGAATGTAACGTTCTAAGCTTTACACGTCTCTTTCTTACTTTGTTCTTTTGCCCCTACCCCCACCACACTCACTTCAGTGGTCTTACTAGGGTGGGGCCACAGACTAATAAGATACCCAGACTGGATGATCCCATTGTGTGACGTCACAAAACAGTGAAAGGTCATGAACCATCCGCCATTATAGGTTTAAGGTAGCGACCGACGCTTCAGCATAGCTACAATTTTGAATGATACCATTTTGACGCGCCTACTGAACGCGGAAGATTGGTTCCGCACCAAGAAATTAATACATGTACAACCAATCTTGACAAATAAAAAGAAATTTCTACTGCAGATAGAACTAGAATGGGAATTTCCCGAGCGGCGGCCATGTTGGTTATACAGTCGCCGCTCGGGAAATTCCGTAAAAAACGACACAGCCCGAAGCTCGTGTTTCCAGTCTGGTTAATTTATTAGTCTGTGGGTGGGGCAGGTGAAAAACGTGCACTTGACGCCAAGTTTTGGGTCAGATAATCCTGGTTAAGAATTCATCCAGAAATTTACAAAACACAATTTTCAAGGGGCCTATTTTCTTTTCTTTGCTGTGCATGTTATCACTCCCAGCCACGCCTCCACCCTCTGGTGTATTATCTCCCTCCTGTTCTCTTTCAATCTTAAACTATTTTATTTCTATTCTGCATTAGCTTTTGCGTTTCCCCCTGGAATCTTCAAGCCAGGCTATGCCATAACTTGATCAACTTTCTCTACTGATCCGGGTAAATGTTTTGTTGGCCCCTGTGCTATCCTGCTTGACCCGTGTGAACGTTTAACGCCTTTCATTTCCATCTCGTCGAGCCCAGCATTGAGCTTGTCGTTACTGCTCTACGATAATGGCATGAGTCATTTTTCACACTTTTGAGATATTAAGAAAAAAAAACTGTTTCTTTTCCTGTCATTTGGTGACTTATGCCATCATGATTATACTGGATTATTACATTTTTCCGTTGGCACATTTCTTTATATGTAATATTATCTGATAGCCCTCACGCTCAAGAATGCAAGGAACCGCCGGTTGTCTTTTGGCATAAGCTTGACATATGCCATTAGGGTAGAGCAGTGGCGGTGTGCTGCTTCAAATACTTTACTGCCTTCCCACTGTCCACTTACGAAAGATTCTAGAGTATGAAATCTCTGTTCCCCAGCTGAGTCCTTCTGAACTAGAGAAAAAGGAACGCAGAAGAGAACAGAATAGGAGAGCTGCACAGAGATGCCGCAGTAAAAAACGAATGAACCAATACAGTGTCATCCAGGTAGGTTTATTTTCACTCTGTGTAGATCTATACTGTCAGGTCCCCTTGATTTCTGCCTTTATTCAAAGGCCTGCTGGTGATTCTTATCGATAAAACCTTACCCAAGACGAGAGGCTGTATGGTCACCCCTCCCCTGTTATAATCCATTTGGCCCAGTGCATGTATATCGTGCCTCGGTAGCATGAGAATGCTCCCCCCCCCCCCCAACCCCATCCAAGAAAAAGTTCCTTCACCTGTTCTCATTTTGCACGGAGTCAAAGTGAGTTGTTGCATCGTTGGTTTCCAATGACAACACACTGCCTACAAGTACCTTAGTATTTTTGTCTGCCTGGAGCTCGGAGGCGAATGTGGTAATAATTTATCACTGGAATTGCATTGTATAATTTGTAGTTGAGAGAATTTTTTTTTTATTATGTTGGCTATATTTCTATTCTATATAAGGCCCTACTGCGACCTTTAGTTGCTGGCATGGTACGTTTTTTATTTTTACCCTGCTGTTCATGAATGTTAGAGCTTTTAAATACTGTCGTTTTACATTCATATAATCTGTAAATCCGTGCTTTGGGGGATTAACTCAGAAAACCGCCATAAGTAGGTGAAGTCTGTTAAAGTTGCAACGGAGACCAAAACTGCTTTTTGCAGGAATGGGGCCGAGACTGAAAACTTAGGGGTGAAACATGTCACAAATCCCAGACTGGGAAATGTAATAATTATAACAGGACAACAATCACGAACGAACACGTATAACACTTAACAGAACAACCCATCAGATTCACACATTTATTATACCTAAAGATAAAGTGCAATTACATACATTATATTATTGAACTTAACTACCCTCCAACGGCCTTATTCCCACATGCCCTCTTCCTCGGGTCCACAACCCGGTAATTACTTTCTAAAGATACTTCGGCTCCAGCCTCTCCTCTCAATGTCTTAATAGCACATTAACATTTCACTCGCACCGCAGTCTCTCAATAGCTCCTTCCTAGTGCAATAACACATTAGCATTCCAATAGCACCTCAACATGGCAATGGCACATTAATAGTTCAATTCACATTAGTATCTCAATAGCACAGTAGTATATCAATATCACAGTAGTACATCTTAATAGCACATTAACAGTTCTATACAACGTCCCTGTCTGTGGCCAGACTGCCACGACTCATGCGCTCCTACTGTCCTGCGCGACAGCTTCACTCCACTGGCCTATGAGTAGCCTTCGGCCCTATGCTGGCCTATCCCCTGTGCTAGTTCGCTCACCGCGAGTGGCGTCTCTGCCCGACCCCGGCACCTATCAGAATAACATTACATCTGTAATACACCACACAATTACTATCCACTTCACCACTCATTACGAACCATCAAGCGTACTCACAATAGTCCACATTTCACTCACCACACATCTTACGGTAACACACCTCCACCGTGTTACACCGTACTCAGACTCGCTACGAATCCATGATCCTAACTTACATCTATCGCTCATTGCGCACATCTCTATACACCGTAATCAATGACTTTCACAGTCCTCACATATAACTTATTTACATCATGGTCACAGGAGAATATAGTACATCAATCATCATCATTATAAATCCTAGTTCAACCTACCAGTCATCACTGGAAAACACACAACAATCTCCCGACTGCTCTGATCTCACGTCTGTCCCCTGGGACCTCTTAACTTGCAGTGATCTGACTATTCAGATTTTGCCTCTACTACGCCTCAACTTCACTCACAACATGCACGCTTTAACGTTAACTAACAGAAGTCAATATAGGTGAGCAGCCTCACTATCCCGTGAGACAATCCTACACTTCCATGCCCCCGTAATCCTTGAATCCCGCTCACTCCACTCGTGACAAAACAGACGAAGGCTGGTGCAGGCGCCAGACCGGTGGGTTGCCGCCCATAAATTTTGCTTTACACTAGCACAATAGGCAATCCCCGCACCGCGACCCAGCGGGGTGCAGCGGGCAGTCTTCACCTGCCTATTGAGCTAGTGTGAAGCAAAATTTATGTTAGACGAGCCACTGCTCCGGCGCCTACACCAGCCTCTGTCTGCTTCATCCCTAATGATGAAGTTTCTCGTCCTTGATCCAGATTGCGTAGCTATGGTAACGCGTGAAGCTGCTAACGGTGACTATGTCAGACATTGCCTAAATAAATAAAGGAGCCGTGACTTGTTTTATGGCCTAGTTTATTGTCAACTGCCGTCTGCGTCCTAAGCCAACACTTTCCACATCACGTTATTGCTGACATCGTGGTGTTATTAACCATTTTCATAATTATTGTACAATGTCACATCATAGGTTCCCGTTATTTGATAGTTTTAGGAGTGGTTGAATGGATTAGTACCATACTGAAGGCGAAGAGCTGTCTGAGGATCTGTCTGAGGGAGGATTTGTCTGCAGGTGAAGATTAAACTTTGTCTGTGGGTGAGGATTTGTCTGTAGGTGAAGATTAAACTTTGTCTGTGGGTGAGGATTTATCTGCAGGTGAAGATTAAACTTTGTCTGTGGGTGAGGATTTGTCTGTAGGTGAAGATTAAACTTTGTCTGTGGGTGAGGATTTGTCTGTAGGTGAAGATTAAACTTTGTCTGTGGGTGAGGATTTGTCTGTAGGTAAAGATTTGCCTGTGGGTGAAGATCTGTCGACTTTAGATGAAGATCTGTCTGTAGATTAAGATCTGTCTTTGGGTCAAAATGTCTGTAGATCTGTCTTTCGAAGAAGATCAGTGTTAAGATGAGGATCTGTTATTAGATAAAGGTATGTCTGTGAAGATGAGATATTTATGTCATTAGGCCAAGATCTCTTTTAAGGTAAAAACCTATCTTTTTGTGAAGGTCTGTTGACTTTAGGTGAAGATTTGTCTATAGATGGAAATCTGTCTGCAAGTGAAAATCGGTCCGTAGATGAAGATCTTATGGAGATCTATCTTTCGGAGAAGATCAGGCTTTGGATGAAGATCTGTCTTCAGGTAAAGATTAGTCTTTGGGTAAAGATCTGTCTGTGAAGCTAAAATAAGCCATTAGGTGAAGATCTCCTTTTTGGTAAAGACCTGTCTTTATCTGAAGAACTCTAGGTGAAGGCCTGTCTTTATGTGAAGATCTTTCTTTATGTGAAAATATGTCTTTATATGAAGATCTGCCTTTACGCGAAGATCTATTGGTGAAGATCTATTTTTACGTGAAGACCTGTAGGTGAACACCTGTCTTTTTCGTGACGATCTCTAGGGGAAGATCTGTCTTTATGTGCAGATATGTAGGTAAAGACCTGCCTTTGTGTGAAGATCTGTAGGTGAAGACCTATCTTAAGATCTGTCTTGGTGTAAAGATCTATAGGTGAAGATCTGTCGTTACGTGAAGACCTGTAGATGAAGATCTGTCTGCAGCTCAAGATCTGTCTGTAGGTTGAAGTTTGCCCACAAACACGTGTGGCATATTAATGCAACCACCGAATTCTCTAATTATTGCCGATTTCATCAACATGACTGATCGGATCATTAACTTTCCCAAATCATTATACTTATAGGGCGTAAGAAGACTGCAAGAAATAGTAATTGCTTTAGTCGAAGTTGCCTAATCAGGCGTGGAAACCGCAGATGCTTGAAATGATTGGGGTTATAGTGCAGTTAAAGATTTCAATGCTCACGCTGGGCGGCGAATTTTAGAAATTAGAAACTTCCTCATCTTTTAGCACTGAAGAAGTTATTGTTCAATTGGGCGTGGTCGGGGGAGGACCTGGTGAATTTGGGGGGGGGGGGGGAGGGGGGCGAGGAGGAAAACGGGGTTGGGGGGGAGGTTTCTGAGCTAATCGTCTGTCCTTACTTTAATTGCTACTAAACTAATTCCTGTTCAGGCTGGAGATAAGCAGGAAGAAAAGGTGTTTTTTTTTCGTTGGAGGGAGGGGAGTGAGAAAAGTCCTCAGAGTAAACAAGTCTGAACAAATTCGTATTTTTAAGGATGTGTGTGTGTGTGTGTGAGGACCGGTGGCGTGCAGAAGTTTGGTGATGCCTCATCATGGCCGGGGCCTACTCCTTAATTAGTATGCCCCCAAGACTCAAATATGGGGCCTAGACCCTCTTTAATTGGATGCCTCCTGAAACGGATGCCCAAGGCCGTCGCCCCCTGGTGTGGGGAGAGTGGTAATGTGTGGTGCAAAGCCCTCAATCTGACTACTCAGACTGCTGTTTACAGTGGAACAAATTTTTTATTCACACTGGGATGATGATTGTGATGTATGGAAAGTTCTCAGTTTAAATACAGCTGAATAAATTACTGTTGAAGCTGGCATTTTGCCTGGAAAAGGGCTTTTGTCGTCAATCGGTGAGATATTAAGTTTACAGCAAAGCAGTTTGTTTTTCACGTACAGTACATCGCCAGTTTTTGTCTGTCAAATTCCGACAGGTGTTGAGTGCGTAAAATAATAGTCCACACACGTACTTGTTGAACCTTTCCAATTTTATAAGATAAAATCTATTTACCAGGTAGTTTCTTTGGAAGGAGCCGACATGTTGCGTTTGTGAGTCACTCTAATAATATCTTGCTATCTCACAGATCTATCTCGGGATTAAATTTGATGTAATTTGGCATGCAGGCACTGGCGAGACGGTCATAAAACTTCTTTTGTCTGCACAGAATACACAACATGAAATTTCACATCACTGGGAAAATTATTGGTTGAGACATTACTTTTGCCTGGTTTAACGACATACTTAATGACAAGACCTTTTCAAGAAACAGGGCGGGAGCCAATAATACGTCAGCTTTCCCTTATACTGTAGCAATCGATTTTGGATACTTTTAAGGAGAAGCAAAAAAAAAAAATTGTTTTATTTGAACACAACAGGCCTGGATACGATGAATTTTGAAGTTTGCTATTCCATTATTTTTCGGCTTAGGAGTCGATAATCAAGAGTATTCGATGCGGCTGTGAATGTCGTTGGATGTATATAAAGATCGAATCGAATCGAATGTGAACCAGTTCCAGTATATATACAAAAAATGTAAAGAATTGAAATTTAGAAATATCTGTAGGAAAATCTGCAACAGTCGTGATGTGAATCAGTTCCAGTACTTATACAGAACTGAGGTTTAGAAAATTAATGTGTGTTGGAAAATCTACAGCAGTGGTTGTTTCCATCATGGAGTTTTTTGTTTTTTGTTTATTTGTTGTTGTTTCCTGGGGTGCTTGTTCTTTGTTTGTTTGTGTGTGTGTGTGTGATTTTTTTTCAGCACTTGGGGAGGGAGGTTGTTGTGGTATTTTTTTCCAGTGCTTTTTGGGGGGAGTGAGGAGTGGAGAATGTATTGCTGTTTATATTATCTTAAAATGTGGAGGAATACAATGCACACGAAAAGCGTCGATAAAAAAAAAATATAACGACATAGTTTGGGTTGTTTTTTTTCACCACCGATATGGCACACTGTGGTAGTATTCAGTTACAGATTAACAAGGGGGAAATAAATATTCAGGCATTTTTCACGAAATGCAAGTAGCTTAACGCATGCTAGATTTTGCATTCAGGAACTTGGCGTCATAGAATTCGCCTCTATTGGCAGCAGGATGCAGACTTTGAAAATGGCAGCAAAAGTGTGTGTGTTAATAATTGAATGTATTCTATCTCAGTATTATTTCTGAAGTCTGTTTTTTGCTGCTGATTTGTGTTTTTCAGAGTGAAGGGAAGAGTTGGTATGGGTATCAGCCCATAATTTGTAAGAAATAAAAACAAAACAAAACAAACAAACAAAAAAAAACATGATCAACTGTCAAGACAGACAGACCGACAAACAGGCCGACCGACAGACAGACAGACGGACCGACGGAGGGTTGGGTATTTTTTTAGATGTGCAGTGATTAAACATCAGACAGACATATCAGACTGCATGAGAGTGATGAACTGGCTTCATTTCCAGCCTTTCTACGACACCAGCAAATGAACCACGTCGATCTTTAAGAATAAAGAGGGAGGGAGAGGGGGCTCAGGGAAAAAAAGGGGGGAGGGGGAGGAAGATTATGCCACTGACAGTTGTAATCCTTGAGAATTGTTTCAAAGACCTAGCAATAAAAGTGATACTAAAACAACAGTTACTGAACCCCACCCCCTCAACCCATACTCGCTCACCCACACACAGTGGTGCCTCCGACACGCGACATAAACATAATTCTTCTTTGACTGATGTTTTCCCATTGTTTTTGTCTGCATCTCAGTTGTGTCTTATTGCACTTGTTTACAATAATCTTCTTCTCTTTATAGGTGATTATTTATCTGTTTACTTGTGCTGGCGACACCTGAGGAGTTTCTGTCAAAAATGTACGGTTTGGGGTGAAAAGTTGTCTGAAACATGCAGCCGTTCCTTGTTTTTGTGTATATTTTGGAAATCTGCACTTCTGTTTAACACTGATTACAATCTACGGCACGTCGTGAAAGTAGCTTTTTTACACCTTTTGCTGTCTCGTGCTACAGCCAATAGACAATAGGGTGGCACCCAGATCAACGGTACAAGATTGCGCTGATGCGTTACCAGTGACTGGCTGGCTGGATGCCTTCCATAATTGTAATGAGCATTGTGAACCAAATGCCCTGTCTTACTTTCTCACAGACACCTTGGAATGTGGTATCTTTGTTCATTGTCTTATCATCTCAAGTTGTCCTTCCATCATGGGCAATGAGCATAAATATATGAGCATTGTTTAACCACTTGTTTACAATTTATTAGCTTCGATGTTTGTTTATAACCTCACTTAAAAAGTGACTCATGATGTCCATTGAAGATCTTTGTTTCTCGAGGGCCTGAGGCCTAAAATGCTGTCGGCCCTTTAACACTCTAGGCTTCGCCCCCATTTTTGCTTGTGCACGAATTCTGATTTCATGAGAATTTCATTAAGGGATTTTTCATGATCATTTAGTTGGTTTATTGTGTATATTGTAGAAAACATGAAAAATAAGTTACTTTTCTCTCGCTGAGTTCTTGTGGGAGCTTCAGCCGAGTGATAAATGTCTGTGTATCACTAGTGATACATTATGGTACCTACAGGGCTAAGATTCATCACGTCAAAGGAAAACCCTTCCCTCTTACTTCACTCCCCAATTTTTAAATTTGAACTCTCCCAGTTTTACGCAGCACTTCACTTTATGGCGAGGTCAAGTTACGGTTCAAACTTAACGAGAAGACAATCTGTCAAACCGTTCTGGTCTTCGCACAAAAACTCGGGTTCATAAGACACACACTGTCACATGCCAAAAGAAAACAATGCAAAACCCGTATTCAAAAGATATTTTTTGCTACCGGAAACAGTTAAAGTGCTTGGGGGGAAAAAAGCCAAAAACCACCGTCTAATGTTCCTTCATCATTATCAAAGCTCATTTTTTACCGGTACAATGGGTTCATTTTCTGAAAGCTATGACAAGTGTCATTCATAATAATTATTTATAACCACAGCATTGTATTGAGTTATGTGCACACGGCTGGCAAACACAAACAGAAAGACGAATGATCCGTGCATTCAGATGTTACCTCAGACGCCCACACCTTGCCATGCCAGAAAATCTGAACTCTCAGTGCGCTGGGTGCTTTCGTATTAACCCATTGCAAACAGTGTCACGTTTCATGAATGTAGTACATTTGTGTACCTGGCGATCCTGTTCTGTTTTCTTTCTTGTTTTCTTATTGACGCCTGTAACAATTTCATTCCGTTCAGGGATTATTGCTGTCTTAAAGTACGAACACTAGCAAAGAGTTAAGTAATGTTTCTCTTTGATCTCTTTACCAATTAATCGGTCATATCCTGTTTGCTGCATCGTACGTTATTTCATTTTATGCACATTACTTTGAGATCACTCGCATACTCACGTGAGGGAAACATCTGTCTGGTATGTGCATGAAACAGCGGTGTAGTGCTGTAAGCGTGACGTACGGCCGTTAAGAGGCTAACCGTCTTGTTTCTTGTGTCTGGGAATGGCAGTCAGATGGACGACACTCCCAAATTAGACGGATGGCGGATTTGTTCCTCTTCTTCTTTTTAATGCAATAATTTGCCTTGAAGCACTTTCACCCAGTGAACTCCCAGGGGCGTCGAGGCAAATGAAGTCCGGAGTGGTTCTCAACCTTTTTCGAACAATTGCCCCCTTACGCCCCAAAACTTTTTTCATCTTCTTTTGCCCCCGCCTTCCACCCCCCCTCCCCTCCCCCATCCCTACTCAGACCCAACAATTGTATTTCACAAGAAGACAGACTACACAAAAATTATGATATTAAGTTTTTCAAACCTTTGTTAATGACAATAAGCGTGTTGATTATTCTTATACAACAGAAAACAATCTTTACCAAATGGATCCCCCCACCCCCTCCCCCGAAAACAAAAAAAGTACACCTTTTCTGTTTATAAAAACGCATTTAAGCGAGCTGTTGAACCAGTCAGTGGTTGCCCTGTTTTGGCCTCAAATCGTCCTCCATTCATGTCCTCCCCCAATCGCCAACTTTCACCGTTTTTGGCGCCCCCCTCTCCCAATCGCCTCTTTTCATTGTTTTCGCCACCCCCCCCCCCACCACCTCCCTCCGAATCGCCCCCTTTCATCGTTTACTCCCCCCCCCCCCCCCAAATCCCCCACCCGAATATCGCCCACGTTGAGAGCCACTGACACAGATGCTGACTTTTAGTTGAATAGCATGCAAGGTTTTGTAACCATTGAGGCAGTAGAAACAAGTTTTATGAGGCAGTGACACTGGATGGCATTGAAATCTGTTACGGAAAGATCATAAACAACGATGTGCCTTGGCTTCTTAGTACAGTACTGTAAACGTAACTTTGCAATTTATAGACGTACACCCCAAGACCCACTATAGTATAGTGGGTCTTGGGTACACCTGCAAGTTCAAATCTCTCCCGGTGAGAGGAGAAATGTGGGACAAGCGGAATGGATATGTCGGATATGGTATAGGGTATCAAACATCTCTGGAAGTATTTTGATTGTTTCATACGTTGTTTTTTTTAATGCAATTTGCTGCGTACAGATTAAACGGAATAATTTAAAACGGACAGTAGATGTAATAAACTGTTTCATGGGTCACATTGTGGTTCAAGGCAGCCCCAGTGAAGATCTGTCTGTCTGTCTGTCCTTCTATCTGTCTATCGATCTGTCTCTCTGTCTGTCTGTCTGTCTGCCTATCTGCTAGCCAGCCTAACTGTCTGTCTGTCTGTCTGTCTGCCAGCCAGCCTAACTATCTGTCTGTCTGTCTGTCTGTCTGCCTGACTGCCTGCCTGCCGGCCAGCCTATCTATCTTCTGCCCTCTTGTCTGTGTGTGTGCCTGTATCTACCTGTCTATCTATCTGCCTGCCTGCCTGCCTGTCAGTCTGTCTACCTGTCTATCTGCCCGCCTGCCTGCCTGTCAGTCTGTCTGTCTAGCTGTCTATCTATCTGCCCGCCTGCCTGCCCGTCTGTCTGTCTGTCTGTCTGTATTTATGCCTATCAGTCTGTGTAAAAGTGTAATCATCCACACATTCACCCAATAATCGTTTTCGCATACTACTAACTTATCACCATGATGAAAGCCAGGCCCCTGCTACTGCGAACTCGATGCGTAGTTGATTATTTTGTATCATTACAAAGTGTGTACCATGGTATCAGTTTTGTGAGAATTTCGTCTCCTGTCTAAGATTTCATGACATTCAACGTCTGAGAATGTGCTGATGGTGGATTGGCATGTTGTAAACTAGACCAATGTTATGCATCTCCCATTTTTTAATGCTGGAAAGTGTCGAGAATGGGGAAATGGTAATTTAGGAAATTATTGGGTTACCGAGACACATGCCAGATGTAGTTATCTTTGTCGGTGTATTTAATGTTGTCGGTCCCAGGAACAAAGGTCGCTAGCCTGGTACTTGGCTGGCACTTATTCGCTTATTGCTAAATAATGTACGTAAATCTTGCGAATGTTTTTCTTCTTTGTATTTTATTACTCAACTCGATTAGTTTTTTCTGTAATTCGCCACTTTTTTGGGAAAAGCACGAAGGTGATGAAATGTGACATTATGGGATGATATTACTTTGCGATGATATTACTTTGAGGAAGAGGAGGAGGATGACGATAGTTTTGCATATAAATTCAGTGTTGGTTTGACAGTTAGGTCTGGTTAGTCATGAATACAAAAAAGACTTGAGTTTCGAGCTTAGATCGATAGCAAAAAGATTCAGCAGTAACCTACTTGCACCAAAATTAGGATAAGTCTGCCATTACGCCGGAATAGCAAGATCAAGATCTGGTCGTAGGCCTACTGTGAAATCCAATAAAAGGTGTGAACTGTACCTACAGGAACTGATATCTGTGCAGCAGGACTACATGCAGCGTTACAAAAAATCGTTGTTTCTGATTATAATGTACGAGTACGGAAAGCATTACTTGTTATGGAATGGAGGAAGAAACTCAACAAAATCAGTGATATAAGTTCGTCACTTTGATTGAAAAGTGGAAGTCTTAGGCAAAGGTCCGGGTTCCTTAACTGTTAGTCGAACAGCCAGCGTCTAAAAGCTGTCTGTCTGCCCTGAGAGGCTGCAGAGTTTTTTTTTTTCTTTTTGGCGTGTTGCTTTTCCCCGTGTTCCTAACCCCCATGAGCAAATACGCCAATGTCTACATTCTTGTGTTCTTAACCGTTAACATAAAAGATGTCAGTGGTCTACTTTATACCGAGCATGGCATCTCATGTACCTGCCAGTCTTCGTACTTATCGGAATGACGTATGTTTCATTTTGGCTGTTTTCTGAGAGTGATGGAGATCTTTATTTTACTGTCTTATGTTGCTAACAGCTGATCCTGTGTCTATCGGAAAGACATTGTTCGTTTCTAAGAGTTGGATTTCAAAAATCAAAACAGCGATAGACGCGCCTGTGTACACGTTACATTGAACAAGCATCAAATGACATTGTTTCTATGTTTTGCCTTTCATAAACTTTCTGTTTATCAAAAAAGTTTGGAACCCGTGGAGGTATTACCTCGTTTTGTGTGCGTTTGCTATGTCTCGATATCGATATAGTTGGAGCCACAATCATGTTTTATTAACGTGTCCCGAAAAAGAAAAGAAAACCACAAAGTTCAGAACATCGTAATATTCTCTTCGGAGAAGCGTGGTTTGAGGATTCTTAGACGATTTTTGTGCATTGCAGTCTCTCTCGTTGGCTACATTGCTGTCCAGATTTTTCTGCGGAACATGCCATTTTGAGTGGCCATCCTAATAATTTGAAAGTGGAGTATCGACGCCTCTCATGACAAGATTGGTGTCCGATAAATATAAGGGCAAAATTAAATTATTACCACATGTTTATCAAAGTCATTCTTCGTTGTTTAGTTTTGTTTTTGTCTAACTATTATACTTTTATTTTCTGTCACACAGAACTTTGAAAAAGTAATGGAACAAAACCAAGATTTACGCCAGGAAGTTGAGGCTTTGAAGCGAGAACGGGATGGCCTTCAGAAAACTTTGCATGGTCATCGTCTTTCCTGTACCTGTAACACTAAGGTCAAGCTCGAGCCAGATGACGTCATAAAGATGGAGACCGAGGATCTGAAGAGTACCCCAGACACATCCAGTTGTCAAAGTTTAGGTCTGTCTCACAGTCCCGTAGGCGAAAGAATGTCAGTGGTAAATGCGCCGCTCATGTCCAGCCTAAATGCATTCCCAATTGGAGGATCTCCTAGTATAAGCAATACAGCCCCCAACACCAGTGAAATCTTTCCAGCCAACGACCAGCTCAGTATTCAGGTCGCCCCATCACAAAGTCACCAGTTCCAACCGCAGCTTTCATCAACAACTGTCCAACACCATCAACACCCATGGCGTTATTCACCATATCAAGGGCAGCATCACAACTCATCCTGTATGTTCCAAACATGCACTCCAAAAATACCTCGCCTGTCACAGCTGGAAGAACAGCTGCATCAAACCTGTGAAACTCAACGAAATCCACAGCAGCAAGACAGGATTTTTGACATGGATCATCCACAGGACTGTTTTCTGTTGAATCCAACACAAAACTCGGTAGGAACAGCAGTAGCCAATAATCCTACTACATCTATGTCTACCAGTCGCAATTCACAATACCCTGATCTGGTACGGCTCTTACAGTCTCAACCCTCACCGTGCCAGGTAGTTCCATCGATGAACTCACCCAACTCTTTCATGAACAGTCCGGCCGGTGGCTGCCCAGAAACACGGAGACGATCCTACTCTGGAGAGAGCGCCAGTGCCTCAGATAACTCACGTCCGGGGACAGAGGTGAGATTCAGCAGTGTTTCATCCGAAAGCAGTATGTACAATGACACTCAGTCAAACATTTCAGAGGTTCCTGATATACCTGATGACACTGAGGATGTCTTCAACTCGTCAGCACTTGGACATGATGTTAACAACAATGCTGTCAGAGGACAAGATCTGATTTCTTCAGAGAACTGGCGAGACTCAGACCTTGGTTTTCCCGATGACAGAATTGGAGAATTCGGTGCCAGAAGTGGAAACTTGGCTATTGATGATGTGAGTAACTTGCTGATGCAGATTCCCAGTGGCGATTTGTTTTTCTTTGAGGACAGTGAACCCTCCAGTGAAATCCTGACAGAGTATATCCGATTTTCATCGGGGGACTGATTCCAATGGACTTGTGGTAACGAATGTATGGGTAGAGACTTTCCAGAGCAGAGAATTCGTTTCTCTATTCTCTACTCAACAGAGGTTTCAAATAGAAACGTTCTCCATCCACATACATTACTGTCTCTGACAGTCTGAACAATTTACCCTGTAGAAAGTTCAAGTAGAATGAGCTGGGCGATTTTGCCCCACTTCCTGCGTGAAAGTATGGGCATACAGATTTTTCTATAAATATATTTTTGTACCTCGAAACCCATTAGATATATGAATTTTAACGTACAAAGTGATACCCGTGAAGGTATGACCCGGTTCTTCTCTTGTCAGTGGGGGATGTTTACGATTGTCATGAGTACGTCAAGAGTAAACTTTACAGGCAAAAGTTGATCTTTAAGAATTTTGCCAAGTTTGAATGGACGTATTTTCCATTGGGCGATGCTTTGCATTGGTTGTTTTTTTTCATGAAATGCTTTTCACTATAGACATAAAGCTTAAATGTAGTGTTTTTGTGCGCTTTTGTTTGTTGGTTTATAATATACAGCAAATAGTTGAAGCTGCTGGATGGTATTACAATAATATGCTGTAGCAGGAGAAAATTGTTTTTTACCTTTCACAGAAAGGTGAGAATATGATTATTTTACATACAAAAAACCAATAACGCAGACAAGTGAACGGGTCAGCTTTAGTAATGAATACCTGAAAAACTATACAAAATCTGAGAAACCAGCTTTGTTTTGTTGGTTTATGTGACATGGAATTGGTTTACATGACAATGAATTATACTATGATGTAAACTCATTTGTGACTGGGCGCTCAGATTATGGAGGATGGTTAATATATTTGTCTTGTTTGATTCATTTCTTGGCAGTTTTAATTGTTGACAAGTACTTTTTTAACCCATTTTTGTCTTGTTGCCGATTGGGCAAAGATTGGTGCGACATCTACGATATGGAAAAGGTCCTGATCGAGTATACGTACCTGTGGTCAAGTCTGAACATTACCGTATTGTCGTGGATTATGCAAACGAGATTTCTAATTTTGGGAAGGATTACCGAATCCGTTTACCCCCAGAACAACACACTAACCCCTTTTAATGGGACACGTGTGAGAAAAGATAATATTGAAAATGATTAAACTTGAAAGAAATGTGTTGCGAACCCTGCCCGGACTCCCAAACAGTAAATCAAACCTGTCCCAAATCCCTAGTCATGTCCGTAAACCTACCCATCAACTCAAGATACGGATTCGGAAATTCTCCCCAGTTTTTGTTTGTGCTGAACAGTTTTACCATACCATTTTATTTCCTCTCCAGTTAAAAATCTCCATTGCAAAACTTTATTGTCGAGTGGAAATGGGGGAGGGGGGGGGGAGACTACATTTCCACGTGTAATAGTTGTATCTACATACAGCATTGTACATAACAGCATTAGAGCATGGGTGAGTGTATTATATTGAAGAGTTTACTTTTATCATAATTATTTCACTACTCTTGTGCTGACTGTGTTCTTTGAATGCTTTCCTACATTAATTATGATACTGCTGATGACAATTGTTTTTCTCTCTGAAGTTTCATGTCCACCTGAATTATGGCGGCTTGCTTGTACATACATGTATGTTGGACCTAGAATTGTAAATAGATAATTAAGATGATGATAAAACGTGCAGGTGTGTGACAAGATAAAGTTATGATTGCTGAGAATATGACAAAACTGAATTGGTTTTGTTTTCCCAGTGACATTTTTTGTTTTTGGTTGGGCCCTATGTTTTGTTTTGTTTTTTTTCCCCCCTTTTTGATTCAAGGCATTTTACGGCCATACTGTCTCACTTTTTTCCAACTCTCTCTGGCCTTGACCTAATTTGTATTACGATTCAGTCTTTGACACACTAGAGTGACATTGTAAATATTCTAATATTATTATAATTATGCCTGCCGAAGTGGTGGTTGACTTACATTGTAAGGTGACAATGAAATGAAAATAGAAGCAGAAAAAAAGGGAGAACCCTTATGGGAATAGTGTCAGATTAGTCGGAAGGGAAGAGAACCTTGTGTGTGGTGAAACACCGCGACCCTAGTCCGTGCTTGTTCCATCTCTATTCTCTCAAAAAATGGATATCTTTGAGTAGGTAGAAGAGGTCTGTCTAACAAATTAATGCACATCTTAACCCCTATTTACAGTGCGTTGTGGCATTTATCAAGCTCGTTTCACAGTTCCCATTTATTTACTCTTAACTTCTGATCATAATTAATGAAGCCGTAAATGTTTAACGTCGAATTTCTCAGTAGTGCAAAAAGTGGAGTTTGAACAAACTAGTACTAAAATGGCGATATGTTACAGATAATAAAATGAGTTATATTTTTCTCCCAGCCAGCCGCTTCCAGACAGGACGTAAGTTGCTGTTTTGAACATGGAACAGAGAGTGGGTGGATGGCATGCTCCACTGGCAGGAGTTCAACCCAGAGCTAGTCTTGTTGATTCCTTTGTGACAAATATCCACGCTTCAGACTAAGTTATAATCCTGAATTTCAATTTCTTTTATTTGACCTTTGTTACTGGGCTTCCTACTTTGCTTTTTCCTTCAAAAATGAATTCGTGGATGGCAGTCATCACCAGATACGACAGTTAGCTAATGAAAAATGGGATGAAGAAAACTTGCCAAGGTCTGGTAACCAAGACATGATTGTGTAATACGGTTTTGAGGTCCGAATCACATTTGATTTCATATTACCAGAGGTGTAAGTGGTCGTAGAATTGGTCATGGCTAATTAGTATTTTGTCTTGTGTTACTAAATACATTTTTTGCTTTTGTTGCTTTATATGTGGAACCTTTGTTTGACGGGTTTAGATTTGGTGACAGACAATGAGCTCCTGTCACTTTTCATTGATGCCATATGAATGAATTTGTCAATTTTGTCAGTTTTATTTGTAGCATTGTATTTGTTTTGCTTTTTTTTTTTTTGGCTTAACGTGTTGTTGTTTTTTTAATGTCTCTCTCTCCTTCCCCACCCCTCCCCCTCCCTCCTTCTTTCTCTTTCGTTCTTTCTCGTTCTCTCTCTCGCTGTTAGACTCGTACATACACGCACACATACACTTCCTCTCCCTCTAGCTCCCTTTCCCTCACTTACACATACACACACCCATCATGTATTATGTGAACGATTTCCATCCGAAGCTTTGAAGGTTGCACGGATATGTTGTATCACTTCATCCGTAAAACGTGATCCTTGTTTGATGAAACAGTAAATAAATCCACATTTATTGTTTGTATTCCACGTCTGACTGACGTCCGTAAAGCCTACTTTCCGTGTTAAGTTTCCTGACAGAGAGTCTTAAGTTTGCTACAGTTTTTCAGATAAAGATACATTGTGTTACTCAGAAATGCAGATCAATTGTGAAAATTGGAAATTAAAAAGTATTGGTGAAGTTAGTTGCTGTTATTGTATCCAGCCATGCCTCTCTGTCTCCCTCCCCCCCCCCTCTCTCTCTCTCTCTCTCTCTCTCTCTCTCTGTATGCATGTGTGTGTGTGTGTGTGAGTGTGTGTGTGTGTGTTTATCCAGCTATGTAGGCTATCGAGCCTGTATTTATAGAATAGTTATGTGCTATCGAGTTTCTGGGTGCTGGAAGTTAACACTTTTTGGGATGATTGAGAAAATTATTTATAATATTTTCATATAAAAATGCACTGTTGAAAATCCAGAAACCAGGCTGAAAATTAATGTTCCACTTCACAATTATGTTATGAGGAGCAGCCTGTAGGCACAAAGCTGAACCATTTTCCAGGTGTCTTGTTCAGTTTTCTCTAAATAATGACAAAACTTGAAGAACAACCTTTTGTGGAAGAGCTGGCCTCTCT